>JAUJPO010065569.1:0-12480 GCA_032270745.1 Tiaropsis multicirrata | reverse complement strand
AAAGTTTCTTGTTAGGTCATCAAAACATTTTCTGACAATCCCTTCAATAAACATAGTGTCAAGAAACTTTTCTGTATTATCATTTTCTAAATTTTGACAGGTTATATCACTAAGACGTTCCAAATATTTATACCATGAAAAAAAATAGGTTAAAGATAAACCTTTTTCCTTTCAGAAAATCAAAACAGGATTGGGTTTAATTGTGATTTTGGTAACGGGTACTTTTTGAATGGTCAGCGGTTAGCCAAAACTTTGAGATGACGTCATCACCTGTATGATAACGTCATCATGTTGATTTTTTTCCCATGAGTTCCTTTCATGGTAGGGAACATCCATGCAAAATTTCATGGTTGTATCACTTCTAGATCAGTAGTTTTTCATACCTGGTGGAAAACACCCCCCCCCCCCCCTGGGTCTACTACACTCAAAAAAGTTTCGTTTTAATTGGGTTAAAGATTTTTTATAGTTTTGTTTGGTCAACTTATTGTCATTTGCGGTGGAAATATTTATTCGTATTTTTGCAGCTCTTGTTATAAAAAACAATTGATACTTTTATATGGGCCTACCTAGTTATGTCAGTAGTATTATTACTAGTCAGTTCAGAAAAACTTCTCAGAAAACAATTAAAATGATATCATGTCACATAAATCCGGGAGTAAAAAAGATCAAAAAAGTGAAATCCCGTTTTACGCCGGTTGTCAGCTGTTCCCGTGCGGTGAGTTCAAACGAGGGGTAAAGCAGTCGAAAAAGAATCTTACAGTAGGGCCAAAACGGCCAAACATGACCAAAAATAGACAAAATTCACTTCGCTGTAACTTCTTATCTAGGAAAAATAAGGAAAACTGGACACCTGTTTTTCATTTTTCTTCTTCAAATTCAAAATTTTCAATCGATTAGATAATTCTCCTCGAGAATATCTTTCCAACGATGTAACTTTTTAACATAGCATGGGTTAAGGAAGTTCCAAAATTCCAAATTACAATAAGCTTTCTAATAATGAATACATGGGCATCTCCAGTCCATTTTAGTCCAATCTTCACAGATGATAGAGTTTAAGAAAAAGACAACTAAATTTGTCTACAAAGTCGGTATTTTTATTTTCTAGGTTCAGAATTGCAGACCCCTCTGGATGTCCAGCTAGTTGACTTTAAAAAGGTTTTTAGTTTGTTAAGCCAAAAGTATGGAGTTTTTGGATCAAAATATTTTTCTGAATCAGCACGCATTATACCTTAAGTGTATTAATTTTGGCGTGTACTTAATTTGGCGGTTGGCCAAATGGTAAATTTTGGCGGGTATTTAATTTGGCGGGTTTTACCAAAAACCGCCATATTTAATCCCTGCCAAAATTAATACACTTAGGGTAATGTCTGAGTCAGAAAAATTGATAAAAAATACTCTTTCATGATCAAATATTTTCCTTGAAATTTCCAGAGAAAACCGGGTGACTCAGCAAAAAAAACTTTAGGCCAAAAACCTTGCTTGAACCTGTAATTACTTATAACCACTTTAACAAATTAAGAAAGTTATACCTCAAAATATAACTAAGCCTACCCTCTTTTAAATAAATGCAGTTTTAAGCTCATCCTAGACTTTGCTTGGTTTCAGCTAGTCTGTAAACGCCAAAGGTTTTTTTCGAGTCTGACAACTAGTAGGTATTTAGAATATTTAGCATTCTTAAAAAAGCTTTATTCATAATAAATTCATTTGTGCACGAAGATACACACTGTTGAACGTGCTAACCGCAACTTCAGTATTATTTAAAACATTCGTAGGACCAATAGTAAAATCGATAGCCAAGCTCAATCAAATTTTCAGCCAAATCCAACCTTATTGACGTCTCCAAGCTGCCTTAGAGTTTTAGCTTCGTTTTGGCGAAAAACTCTTCTCCAGACCCAAAAAATCCAAATTTTCAAAAAATGAATAAACACCCACAAATATTTATCAAAGGAAGAAGTGTGCCAAATTTCAGTCAAATTCGACCATTTTTGAAGTCTCCAGGCCGCCAGATTCGTTTTGGCGAAAAACTTGTCCCATGGCCCCAAAAATCAACATTTTCAAAAAATGAAAAAGGTGCCCCCAGATATTCACCCAAGCCACAACTGTGTCAAATTTCAGCAGAACCCGACCACTTTTGAAGTCTCCGGGCTGCCCCAAAGTTCTCGGATTGATTTGATATGTTTTAGAGGAAGAATCAATAATAGGCTCATAACCAAGAAACGGGAACAGAGTTAATAAAGTGCTCAATAACAAGAAGAGCACATTCAATTTCAAAAGATCTTCTTAGAACTATTTATAAATTGGTGTACTAACATTTTACAAAATTTTAAGTTCGCGTATGTTTTACGATAACATTTCATCACAAATTTCCGTTATCATTCGATTAAAGTATTCTATCGAAATTTGTGTATCCATTCTAAAGCAACGCCTGTGCAGAGTTACCAATTCACCATTACCTGTCTCTTTCATTTGTTCCATTACTCCAATGATATTTCCCATAATGAATCCAATCGCATATCTATCGGAAGTAAAAGAAGGGGGCTCTAAACCTTTTCTTACTCGAGGAGGCAAATGAAGAGAGCTCTCGTGTCTCAACTGCTGTGTAGCAGTGAGCTGTTTACTTGAGTTTGCTCTACAAGCTAGAGACAAACTTAGTAACACAGGTGTGACACTGAATGATGTGCAACGTAGTGCAATATTATCATGTCTGATATTGTTATTCAATATTCCTTTTTCGTGCATGAAAGTGACTGCTGCGACAACTCCTCGCAAAATTGACGAAAGTTTGAACAAATCAAACCTTATTCGATCATAAAAGAAATCTTTAAGTAGATATTTCGGTTCGAGCGACTGAACAATGTATGTGGACATATGTTGGAACACGCCATGACAATCAACTATGTTTTCATGTCTTGAAAGTAAAATACTGATTCTTGCCTCGACGGAGAGAACTGAAAGGCATTGTTCTTCAGAAAATTTCAGATTGGTATTGTTGACTTTTTTAAGGATGACAGTTTCGCCACTTTTGAGATAATAAGTGTACACATCTCTAAACATACCATGTCGAAATTTGGTACAATACTTGAATTGAAAGTCTTTTATCTCAACTAGGTTGAACGCAGTTTCCAGGATCATGTTATCGATAAATCCAAAAAAATCTGAATAGACGGCAGTATCAACCAACATAACAGATCGAGGCGAGACGTAGGGCATTATCTTTATTCTTGTTAACTCTTTACTTCTGTAAAGAAGCAGTCTGTTGTCAGCGATAATCTTTCTTTTCTTTTGGCGCTCCAGTTGTATTTTTGAATCCTTTTTCTGAACTGTATTACGAAGCAGGCTGACCATTTCTTGCAAACAGTTAATTTGACGAACCTATCAATAGGAAATAATGTAAACACGTCAACTACAAATTCTTGTTTGTTCAACCCCCACTGACCTAGGCTATTCGATTCAAGGTCCTTTAAATTTGAGGGGAGAAAAATTACCTTTTTTAAGAAATGCAATAAATCCTGCGTTTATATATATTTTTAATTTTAGTGGTATGGCTAACCTGGTAATTTTGGAGGCCACCTGACCTAGTAATTACATAATTTCAAGCAACAATCAAGAAGCTGTAATTACAAACGCAAAATAGAAACGCCTACTTTTGGGCATTCTGGGTAGCTTGGTGCAGCAGATAGCAGGCCCAATATTAATTTCAGCCAAAATGAGTATGATTTTCGGAATCAGCACCCAAAAAATGTCTAAAGCCAACTTGCACATGAAAAATCGTTATTATCGACCCCCGTTATTATCTTCCCTTTTCTCTACACAGGATAAGCACATTGTACGCGGTCCTGATTCATTTTGACCTACTCATAGGGTGTACCTCCAGTAAAATACAGCATTCAAAATGGGCAAAAATAAACCATAACTCACAAGATGTATTTCATGATACTTCTGGCTAGAATCACGATGCTTGATCTTCTCTGAGCTTATGGGATGAACCTGAAATTAATGATTGTTCTTTATACCACAGAAAATATCATACAGAAAAAACTTTTCGTAGAGATAAACTAAGCTTCAAATTAGCGGTAGTTTGCTAAAACCAATTATAAGAGCAAGTGCATGTCAGGTATGCAGGTCAGTCATGTTATTCACTTAGCAAGTATATTAAGGGTAAATCAGTGGTGTAATACAACAATACCTGATAGCTTCTAGTGTACGGACAGGAACTGCGAAAGCTGGGATCTTCATGTTTTCTTTCAGGGAATAAAGGTGATTCTTCAATTGGATCAGAGTCGAGTCGAGGATCCTGCTGATAAGAGAAAATCATTACGTCCTTTCTGTTTTCTTTTACTGTAAACAGCAGCTTAAAAAATTAAGATTTCATTTTTCTGAACCTGTCTAGAAAAAAACTTTCAGTTGATTGATAAGTAATACAACAAATTACCGATAAAATCTGAAAAATATGGTGGGAAGTAATTTTCATAAATCACCGGAAAACTTTTTCGAAAGAATCCGATTTTGGGGTCATTCGTTAAAATCGAAAAATATTTTGGACGTAATGATTTCTGACATTAAATTAAGTAAAGTTTGTTTTTCCATTCCCTGATGAAATCTCTATTTCTTGGGACAAATTCGCGTCAAACATTGATATCCCATTTAAATTAAAAACATGACAAAACAGCAACCGAAAGAACAGCAACAATTTAAAATTGATATCAAAACTTAAGAAAATTAAATACCTGATATAGATTACTGGTGTCATTACAAGAACTGGAAGAGCTTGAACCTTCTTGTTCTTTCTCAGGAGTTGATGGTTTACTTTTACCAGATTGGAGTTCAGAATTCTGTCGATATTAGAAAAATTCTAATTATATCAAAGTTCCTTAGCCTAGTTCCTAAAGTTTCAATTGTAAATAAAAAAGATTTAAAGTTCCAATTCAAAATGATAATTAATAGTTAGTTTCTAAAGTGAACTATCGAATAATTAAAAAAAGTTATAATGATCACTGACAATCATAGTACCTGCTTAAAAAATTTAGTGATGAAGTGGTCAACGAGTTCATCTAAGAATCTGAGTTCTTCTTTTTCTTTTACAGGTTTATCCCGGTTCAGAAATTCTTTCTGAAATGACACGAAAAATTATAATTTAATTTTGTTCTAGGGTAAAGTTAGATAGCCGACAGTTTAATTTAAACAAAAACAGTGAACCTTATAAGTAGAAAATTCGTAGGAAAGGAAATGCAATAATAGCTCAGTTAAGAATATTTTCCAGCCCCTAGTATGAAAAAGTGACAAAATTTTCTATCAATAAGGTATTATCAGTAAAAGAAAGTCAAAAATTAAATGGAATACATACTTGGAGACTTTTTCTTATCCTTGTTCTTAACCGTTTTATATACTTTTGTGATTTACCATTGATTTTTTTAAAGACATTTGTCAAGACGTATTCCACTTTTTTATCATTATCCATATTTTGTTTCAAACCTGAAATAAGAGAGTAATTAACACTTAAAAGTTTGTTATTTTTTAGCAAATATTTGGAGGCTGCCTAACAGCTACATTAAACATTGCTAAGAAAGTCACGCATACAGATAACTTCTATAAAGGCAGAAACTTTGAGTAGACAGCCACGCACAATGATAATTTTTAACGGCAAAAATTCTTCATGGAAAATCGTAATGTGAGCATTCAGAATATATACTTGAGTTTTCAAAATTTGACAGGAAAACTAAATACTAGTTAAAAAGTTTGTAAAACCAACAGAATGATAGCACAGAGAATTAATAGGTGGGCCAGAAAGAGGTTAGCCCCTTTGAAGTGAATTTTTTCCACATCTACGAATTTTAAAGAAAAGCATTAATTTGCAAATTTGCAAAATAAATGAGCCATCAAAATTTAAGTTAACCCTCCTTCTTTCTAATACAAATTTATTCTTTTCTCGAGAATTTATATCTACAAAGGGGAATTTCAGTCTAAACAAAATGATCTTTGAATCAGTGAAACAAGTTACATATGATAAGCTCTAATAGCATAAAATGAGCCTCCAATGCATCATAGGTAGTTCTTGGTTTTTAGTAATTTCCACAAATTTCAAGAATTCTGGACTATTATTTTCAACTTTTCTTGTCAAGGATGGTCAAAAATTAAAAGGTTCAATTAGATAGATAGGATAGTACACGTTTAATATGAAGAATTTGGTGTAATGTCACTTCATGATTTGGTAGGATCATCATTGTGATGACCACAAGTGCTTGGTTCAATAACTTTCCTCGTGAAGGTATTAACAAAAACAGATGGAGGGTAAACTCTTTTTATCTCATTGTAAATAATCATTGGTAGCAAACGGCTGCTTGGTTGCTTTGGGGAAAAATAATTAAATTTGTTTGCACTCGTGGGAAAAAGTAAGTTCATAAGAACCTGAATAGAAAAACAATTGATTTTTAACAGCTCTTTTGAAAGATAATTGCTTTGTTAATTAAAGATACGAAAAAGTTTCCGAAACAAGCACAAAACTCTATACTTTTAGGGCTCCCCTCTCATAAAATCATCAATAGCTTTAATATTACGATTAGGTAGCCTTTAATCAATCATATGTCAAAAGATTAAAGTCCCCTCCCTTTTAGACATGGAGATTTCCATGGAGGAAATTTTCACATGAAATGTGCCGAAATTCTCAAAATTTACAAAATATTCGTTTAAAAATGCATCCTTATGAAATTACAAATATATTCTAGCCATACCGTGTGAAAATTATTTTTGCATCACTTTAAAACAAGGATTCTTCGCAAAAACCTGTTTTTCCGATCAAGTAAACCAGGGGAGGTCATGCAGTTACTATGTGAACACTATGACACTTAGTACGTGGTGGTGTAACAACTAAATTTTTTTTTAATAGTTACTCCAAAGTGGAGTAAGTGCACATTTTTCACTTTTTGGAAAAATTTTCCTAAATTTCCGTCAAAAATTTGAAATTTTTCGAAGTAAATAAATCTTTTGTCATATTTATGAAAATAGAAATTGTGGAATGCTTTGATAGTCACTTAAACCAAGTAAACTTATTCCAACAATTCTTAAATACAAAAATCAAACAAAAATTTCGACCAGTATATCTTATATATATAGAAAAGCCGCAAATTGCCCATTTTATGGGGTGGTGTCCCCCTTTTTGAGCACTAAAAACAGTTACTCCACAGTGGAGTAAGTGCTGGTGGTGGTGGTGCGACAAGAAATTTTCCAAAATGGTAGTTGCTCATCATAGTGTCACGGAGTAACTGCATGAGCCCCCCCCCCCCTGAGTAAACACGATCTTTCTGTTCTCATAAATTTATAATTTGGACATTATTAAAATTATAAAAAGAATTTAATGACTATTCAGGCTATTACCTAGACATTTAAAAACAGTAAAAACAAAAACCAAATTTATTACTGTCAAAAGGGTTGAATTCACCCATAGTATCGACTTTTTTGAATTATGGAGATGAATCACAGAATTATAATAACAAGATAACATTTTTAGGATTTTGTTTCAAATTACCCACTAAGCTTACTCCTTTTTCGACTTATAAAACTAGATGTTACATGTTCTCTTTGATAACTCCCAATAAAAAAAAATAGAGCTCTAAGGCATCCACGATTGTTTTTGGTTTTGAATAGTTTTCTATTCCTTTATGTTCAACAGCTACAGTCACAAATTCTAAAAATTCATCACTATTATCTTCTGGATCAATTGAAATATCTGGATTATCAAAAGCCGAAAGCTCATCAACTTCAATCATTTTACGGTATGAATGGGTATTAAAAAGTTGAGGTAGAAAATATAAAGAATCAGGTCTCCCTCTTGGGAGAGATACATTTTGACTAGGTGAAAGTAAATGTTGATTCCAACGCAATGCTACATCTGTCAGCTCGTGTCTCAAAATATCCATGAAGCAATAGTGTACACATTCTACTACAACAGGAACGCTAATATCTAGCATGCCAGCATCTACTAGATCTTTAAAAAATTGTCGCCACCACATAGGCCGTTCCTTTCTGAATTGAGACCAAAAACACTCAATTCTTTGATTTGCTGGTGAGGAACCAATTAAAAAACTGCCTTCATTGCTGAACTCATCATCATCATTTGAACGTAGAGCTATTTGTATTGGTTCAATAATACTATTCTCAGTCCCATCATCACATCGGACTCTTAAGGGAATACCATTTAACTGCTTTGCTGCATTTAAAAAGAACTTTGCAATTGACCCGTGGATTCTTGTTTGAGGGACAAACTTCCAGCCAAATTAATCTACGTGAAAAGCCATCTATGCAACCATGCACGCTGAATCCAAAAGGTTTCAACTTATCATATCCATCAACGTGCCAAATATGATCTGGTCCAGGGACTGAATAAATTCTTCGACGAAGACGTTTCTTCTTCCTTGCTTCAACACCTTGTGGATCTAGTTCTTTCAAAATTTCCATCACTGTTTGACGCTTTGCTGGAACACCCCTAGCTTGAATGATTTTCCAAATCTTCCTGTATCCTGTGACAGTAAAGGTTATCTTGGTAAGACAAAAAAATTACAAAGAATAAAAAAAGAAAATCAGGGGGGCAGGGGGCAGGGGGCAGGGGGCATGGCTCCCCCCACTTTTTTGCAAAGTAAAAAAAAATTATGAAGGAAAATGTACATAATGTACGTTTAGTATTTTATGGCCCCCTCACTTTCAAAATGGTTGCGTGGGCCCTGGCGGGGCAAGATACCAAACCCAGAGCCAGGGAGGGGGTAGTGTCAAATTTCCAACCCCCCTTTTTTATTTGATCCCCATCCCCCCAGTTTTTTTGGCAAATCTTAGTACCCCCCTCTCCCTACAAAGGCCCCCAGAAAAGTTGGCACCCCCTCTATTATAAAGGGTGCAAACTATGATTTTTTTCTCAAAATTCAAAAAGTCAAATTAGTATTGATACCAAAATGAGGGTTGGGACCCCCTTTTTTCCTCAATACAAAAGTTACCAAATTTTGAAAAAATACAGGAAACATTGATGCAAAATTGCCAAAAAAAGATTGACCAAAAAATTTCTTTTCAGAGTATGAAAATTTGTAAATTTCTTTTGAAAATCATGACAAAACTAGAGATTATTTCCAAAAAGGCAAATTTAGTAATGTTTTCAAAACTTTTCAAAAATCTAATAGGGATATACCAACTATTTTGGCATTTTGGTATCAATGGTACTAAAGGGATTTTTGGATTTTTTTGCCATACCACCACTTCACTAAAGGTCATGATGTCAGGGATTATAGTACTGACCCCCCATGAATTAAAATACCAATTATGGGGGTGACGAGTCCCCCTTTTAACAAAATCATGATTTTCATGTTTGGTATGAATACCAATTATGAAGGTGGGTCCCCCTTTTTTCACAAAACCAAGATTTTCGTGCTAGGTATTGATACCAATTTAGGGGGAGGGTTCCCACTTTGTTTCAAAATTTGAGATTTTCAAGTTGGTATTGATACCAAATTAGGGAGTGCTTTCAAATCTAGAAAAATTAGGTTTTTGGGCCCTGGGTTGGTATTCTGGACAATGACCTCCTGTGAAAACAGATAAACAATGTATGAGTTTGATAATACATACATTTTGAACAGAAAGTAGGTACATCATATCCCTGATGTGTTTGGGAAACGCATCATGGTTTCTGCCCCCCCCCCCCCCTTAAGAAAATGGGGGACTATAAAAATGCCTTTAAAAATAAGGGGGATTTTCGAAATAATTTAAAATAAGGGTCTTTTGATCTTTCTAACCCTCAAGAGGGGATTTTGTTCATACTTTCAAAACATTTTCAACTTAGAGAGTATATATAGTAAAACAGTGAAAATATGCTGCCTCACATAGTTTCAAAAGTCCTTATAATAACTTTTTGCGGGGTGGATAAAATTAATGTTATCTTTGGGAAGATTTTGTTCAAGGGCGCACCAATCAAAATTCACAGTTTTAAAGGGGAGAGAAATTGATAAGGGAGAAATCACATTTTAAGGGGGGGGGGGCTAAAAAGTAGGCAGAAACTATGGACATTGTAACTAACCTAAATTTGATCCACTCCCAGCCAATTCTTGCTCTATTAATCGCTGAATCTCTTCACGATTTTCAGCAGAAGCATGGTATCTTCTTGATAAGCCAAGCGCAACTAAATCCCTCTTAAGAGTGGCCAAGCTTATGTGGATGTCATGATGGATTAGTAAAAATCCCAAAATGTCTATGTTAGAGCACCCTTGATTAAAGTACTGTACAATGAAAGCTTTTCTTTGAAGGCGCTGCTCATTTCTGTCAACTTGGTCTACTTCAAGGTTGTCATTACTTCCATTACTACCAGGAAAAATGCAAGGGAGATAATTTGGTAATGGCATAATTGATTACTGTATATTGTTTGTAACCTGTAAATTAAAGGTGAAGAGGATGTCTAATTATAATAAGTAATATGTGCTTCTTTACCATCAAACAAAATGGTTATTTGGTTGTTTACAAACTGAAACTTTCAAATTTCCAATAAGGGGTGATATCTATACTCATCCAGGTATATTTCCAGGGGTTTTCTGCTACCGGATAACGGTAGCAGAAACTGAATCTTTAATTGAGTTTTGGAACTCAATCTTTATGAAAAATAAAATTAGCTATGGAAAAAGGTAAATGAGTGAAAAATGTCTTCAAATATTTGATATTATAGCACATAATTCTGCAAAAAGGCATAATTTTAACTGTCCTGGACCAGTTGGGCTGTTTACAAGGCCCCAGACCTCCCGTCCACTTTTTCGAACCTAAGGCACATTCTGAAACTCAATCTTTTGATTAAAAACGGTATCAGCTCCAAATCCTGGAAATTTGCCTGGGGGTGGGTCCCCTGATATCTTGTCAAATCCAAAAAGTCATGTTGGTATTGAGGGGGTGGGTACCCCTTTTTTTGAAAATTATGATTTTCATGTTGGTATCGATACCAATTTTGAGGACTTGATTAGTCTTCAATGAATTTGATTATCGTTCTATTGGTATTAGTTACGCCTGGATAGTTTTTTTGATTTGCTTTTCAAAAAAAGTGGGTGCAATGCAGCAAAATCATAATAATGTTCCTTTCGCAATGATTGATTTTTGAAAGTCTGGAAACGTTGAAAATTTTGATCACTTTTTCTTCATACATAGTACATAGGTATTAGGTAAAGTAAATTCAAGGTGTGCACCTCATAGTTCTGCACCTCTCATAATTGAGTTGTAATGTGTGGGAGCTTGGCGTACCCAAAGCTCCAACCTTTGACAGGCTAAAACACGTCTTAGCTTGTAGCCTCTTTCATAATGATTTTCAAGCTTTTTCATTATAATATTTTTCTCCTGGAAGGTTCTCTCGAATAAACCAATAAATTTTCAATTTTGACCTTTTTTTTTCTCGGTTTTCTAGTTACTTGGGCGATTTTGGGTACTGACTTGAGTGTTTTTGGAAATTTAGAATATTTTTCAATTGAAAAACACATGTAAATGTAATCCTGCCCCTTTATTACAGAAATTTATTTTTTCTATTTTTTCTAGGCACATCAATGGTTTCCACAAGATGATTAGATGGCGATTTGTTGTTCACGGAGGCATTGATGGTTATTCAAGGCTTATTACATATCTAAAATGTTCCACAAACAACAGGGCTGTCACAGTTCTTAACAGTTTTTTGGTTTCCATAACTCAATATCGATGTCCGATTCGCATTCGCAGTGATCATGCTACAGAAAATGTCGATGTTGCACGATGGATGCTTCACCGTCATGATCCAGACAACCGACCCTTTTTAACAGGAAAGTCCGTCCACATCCAACGCATTGAACGATTGTGGAAGGACGTTAAAAGATATGTTGCATCTCATTTCATATATTTGTTTCAGCAACTGGAGATAAATAATCTTTTAGACCCATGTAATGAATTGGAATTATACTGTCTGCATTATGTCTTTTTACCAAGAATTAATCGTATGCTATCAGAATTTCAAATTTCATGGAACAACCATCCCTTAAGAACTGAAGGCAATATGACACCCAAGCAGCTATGGACTGGTGGATTCATAGGATATGAAGACGATGAAAGATTACTTGCTGAGACTTCTGCACATATAGATGAGCTTTATGGAGTAGAGGATTTCCTCATGAATGAAGATCTGATTGAAACTAATAATCACGTTCAAGTTCCAAGTGTGGATATAAATCTTAGTCCTTTGCAAGAGCAGTATTTGAAGGATAATTTTGATCCACTTGATAATGATAACTTTAATGGTGTGGAAATATATAGAAGAGTTGTAGATCATTTGAGTCGCTTGTATGAAGATTGAGAGAGATTTAGGATTTAAAAAGAAATTGCTATGCTGTGTTACAAGCATGTTTGTTGGAAATATGTTTTCTCAATCCTTGGTTACTTTTAAAATCAGAGTGTAAACAAAGCTCTATCGGACAAGTAAACAAACCTTTGTTGTTTGGACGAATGATT
>JAUJPO010065568.1:0-26874 GCA_032270745.1 Tiaropsis multicirrata | reverse complement strand
ATATTAGAATATTGAACCCCCTGGATGTCCGATATCCTCAACAGGGGGGGCACGGACTATTTCTGGAAAAGCCCAATTACTGAGCCGGAGGTCGGAGTGACAATATGATTATGATTCACCATCGGTTAACCATTAGGTTTGGGTTTCCATGACAACGCTTTTCATCTCTTCATGGCACGTCCATGTTCGGGAAAAGTTGTTCATCAACATTTTCCGTTCACCGTTGCTCGGGTGACAACACCATATCTTTATGCTCTGGTTAACAAGTCACTGGTTGGGTTAGGGAAGTTTCGTATAACAACACATGAAATTCCTTTGAGTTTGAACACTCTCAATTCTATATTTTTCCCTTTTCTGTATCAAAATATGACCTTCGTTCTGTTCGTTCAGTCTTTAAACCCACCAGGTTTAAGTCTTTACCCACCAGGTTTAAATGTCTCCCAAAATTTCTGATTCCAAAATCCACCATCATTACTCTTTCACGTGGTACAATTTCTCACTCAACGCATTCATTTCATGGGCGATAACACGCCCACTTGTGTTGGCGTGCGTCGTGCTTATCTGCTTCGTGATATCCAACGCCCCTTCGGGCGTGTTTGTTTCCATAAGTGTTTGAAGGAAATTGTCCATCGATTTTTGTCTGATTTTACTGTGTAGGCAAACCAAAGGGTGCAACGATGGAAGGGTGTCAATAACGTCAGCCCCTGAACAATGAACAAGCGTTTTACATTCGTTAGAGTCATTCTTGGGGGCGGGGGCACTCAAGGTAAGATCTACTGAACCTGCGGCCCTTAAAGTAGGTTCTGACCAAAACCCTGTAAGGGTAAGAGATTTAAGATTTAAGAAAATTTAGAAATTGTTTGCTAAAACCCAGTAATTAATACGGCGATTTAGCTTGAAAAATTCCAAAAACAGTTTCTTATACAAAGCAGAAGGAAAATAGACTAAAACAAATTCCCACTGCCCGGGTGAAAAAATAACTGACACACGGACCGGTAGCATTAAATTCTTGATGGATAAACTTCCTTTTGTTATTTTTACCGATGACGTAATCTGTTCTCAGGCGTAGAGTATTAGCTTCGACAAACGTAACTTGTCTATCTACATTCGATTATCAGAGTGAGCCGTAGTAGCCCAGCGGGAATCGAACTCGGGCCTCCTGGACGAAAGTCGAGAATGATGATCACCAAACCACTACACTACGTGAAAACAATTGTCGTGCTGCATCCACGCACTTATTGATTCATCCTACAATAAATTGATGATAACTATTCCAGCTTGTGAAACTCAGGTCAATCCATTATCCGATAATAAAAAAGTAGCAAATAATGTTGCAAAGAAAAGTTGTTGTTATGAAATTAAACCCTACCAATTAATGAAACAGATTCAGTATCACTCATTGAAGTGGTGCTAAAAACCGTCTTTTTGGATTCCAAACCAGAGCTGACCCTCTCCAGCATCGGTTGCAATGACATTCGAACAGGTGAGGTACTCGCCATCTCACTTCCACCTAAATAATAAAAAAAAATATATGTCAAATAAACAAAAAGTATCACATGTGTTCGTGAGGTGGCATATTTTATGTGAGCGTATATGTACCCAGCGGACCCGAGACGTTTTTTTAACGTTGTTTCAACGTCTTTTCAAGATTTATTGTTTGTGACGGTAGGGTAACGGGTTTATCAGCCGTGTAAAATTACATTTTCTTCTTTATTCGGAAGAAATACCCTGCACACACAGGACGTCTTTATGACGGTTTTTCGACGTCTTTACGTTAAAAAACGTCTCGTGTCTGCTGGGTACAGTCCATAATTGCAGTATGATTGATGTTTCTCAACCATTGAAATGTCGATCAGTCAGTACACAACAACATACTAAGCCGTCTTTGTCGAGTCAACCTTTTTTCATCGGGTTTTTGAAAGCTCATCGATTGTAATAAAGGTGGTCTCTTTGTCGTGTCGTCAGTTGCCGTCGGTTGTCGTTTCTGTCTGTCTCCTTCAACTACTTCGGTCTCGTTTGATAAAGTCGGTAACGAGAATCGGCGTTCGGGTTTCTTAATCATTACTACAAACAAGAACGGTGTACGTGTATGTGCATGTGTATGCGCATAAATGTCTCGCTCTAGTCTGTAAGTGAAAATTGTCTTCCTAAGGGAGGGAGCTGGCATTAAGTATACAGTACTCACCATTAATTGGGCATTGAACAATTTGTTTAGAGAGAAGTGATATTTCAACAATACACCCAATGATTGGGTGCCCCCCCTGTTGAGGATATAGGATATCCAGAGGATAAGAATCTGAAGACCAAGAATATCCAGGAGGTGGGGGTTCAATATTTTAAATATCTTAGGATATCCAGGGGGTAAGAATCTGAGGACCAAGGATATCCAGGCGGTTCGAAATTTTCGGCATGGATATCCAGGGGGTTGGTGTTAAGAAAAAATCGTTATCCTCAACAGTAGGAATATGGATTTTTTCTGGAAAAGCCCATTGTTTTGTTGAATATGCTAGAAGATTTGGTGGTTTTGGTGAAAATGCTACAAGAGTTATGGTTTTGTTGAACATGCTAAAAGATTTAGTGGTTTTGGTGAACATGCTAAAAGATTTAGTGGTTTTGGTGAACATGCTAATAGATTTGATGGTTTTGGTGAATATGCTCTGAAGATTTAGTGGTTTTGGTGAACATGCTAAAAGATTTGATGGTTTTGGTGAACTTGCTAAAAGATTTGATGGTTTTGGAGAACACGCTAAAAGATTTAGTGGTTTTAGTGAACATGCTAAAAGATTTAGTGGTTTTGGTGAACATGCTAAAAGATTTGATGGTTTTGGTGAATATGCTCTAAAGATTTAGTGGTTTTGGTGAACATGCTAAAAGATTTGGTGGTTGTGGTGAACATGCTAAAAGATTTGATGGTTTTGGTGAACATGCTAAAAGATTTCATGGTGTTGGTGAACACGCTAGAAGATTTGGTGGTTTTGGTAAACATGCTAAAGATTTGATGGTTTTGGTGAACATGCTCTGAAGATTTGGTGGTTTTGTTGAACATGTTAGAAGATTTGGTGGTTTGGTAAATATAGTAAAGGAGTTGGTTGTTTTGGTGAACATACTAGTAGACTGATGCTAGTGAATCTATTGCTAGATTTAGCGTTTTTTTCTGAATCTCCTAAAGATTACATAGATGTATGCGTTGAACATGCTGAAAGTTCTAGTGAATACTTGTTGAATTGTGGATAGTTTCGGTGAATTAATTTTCTGTTTTCGATGATTAAGCTAAATTTCAACATAAAATTTACTTTCAAACGATATGAAAAAGCTCCATTCAAGATTTAGCAAACTAACTAATATATATTTGTTTTTCAAATTCTGCTCCCACACTATTAATGACAGCTCCCTCTAAAAAATAAAAACTTCTCTGATAGCAAAACTCAAATCATCAATAACAATAATCACTCTTTGTATCTGATATGAATTAAACTTTCTTCTGTTTATTTAAGACACGCGAGGTGAATGTATAGTGCTGTTTTTATAAGCATACCTTTTTAAAGAACAGTCTCATGTATGCTTTATTCAGAATTTCAAATCCTTTTTCCAAAAAATGTTTTTGAATATAAAAAACCCTGATACATGAATTATCTAGATCTAGGCTCGCTAATAATGTTTACAATGTCAAATATAGGTATATATTCTTATAGAAAACCCTTGTAATGCTTTGTAGGAGCAAACCAATTGTCAGTAAATATGACAACAAAAATATTAGATACACGTTGTTTTATTAGAATAATAGAATCTATATTAGAAGCCTTCGAATGTCCTTTAACATAATCTTATTTTTTTGGCGTTCGAAGCCTTATGTTAGCTTTGTTATTATACCGTAAAGAAAATGTAATTCACCTGGGTTGGATTCTTTGAGGACAAGATTCTTGAGGACGTCACTGGATCCGAAACGACCTGGTTCAAAGGATTCATGATAATCGTTCTCTTGTGACTCATCCGCTAATTGTTCCGCAAGTTCTTTCGTATCCGGAGTCTTGACACCGGGACTTAAGAATGAAAAAAATATTTTTTTAATTATTGTCAGCACTCTACTTACTGCAGTCTTGTCACTAAAGCCATCAAAATATTTATCCAAAATATATTTTTCTTCTATTACGTCTTTTCAGCCCTTTGACCGTTTTTTTAGGGACTTGAGCGCCAGTTAGTTCGAGTTATGGAGAGTATATACTGTATAATAAAAAGAATTATGATAAAGTTTTTAATGAAAAACACCGTTAGTTATTCATTTGAAGAAGAAAACTCACCTAAAGAACATTTCTATGTGAAAGCGATCTTCTGATAGCGGATCAGCGGATGGGTCTTCGTACTGCATTAATACGATCTGTGTCAGGTAATTTAATTCTGATGTTTGACTCAAATATTTGACGGCTCTTTCGCATTGCTTGTCGTTCATGTCCTAAGAATGAACAAAAAACGACAAAAGTCGTTTGAAAGTTCTCGGATGTTTACCTACTTCATTGATGCTGGACAAACTTTTGTCTGAGGAAACTAATTTTTCAATCAAGAAAAGAATGGTGACCAGCAGTAGCTTAGTTATGAATTCAAGGGTTTCAAGGGGTATAGTCTCTCCACTTCAAGGGTTCCAAAAAAGTAGGGCATTTCAAGGGTTTCCAGGATTTCAAGAGACCCTGGCCACCAAGCGTTACTACTAGCAATTCAGTCCAACTAAGTTTTATCACTTTCAACTACCTGCAGAAGGGTGTCTCGAATGCTGACAATAACAAGAAAACCGCAGCAAATGAAACTATCAAAAAAATAAAAATCCCTTTGTGTTGATTGGTCAAATTGTGTTAATCTCAAGGAAAATGATCTATACAAAAAAACTTTTTCAAAATACCTTGAATAGAGCTCCGTGTTTGATAGCAGCTGCAACGGAGTGAACATGACTTTCACTTGTCACGTATAAACGCGTGCGAACGTGACGGTGTGGTGTCGCGATGTCCCGTGACTCTCTGTATGATGGAGATAAAAAAAAATTAAAAATTAACCGGTGCTAATAATCAAACTTTAGAAAAAATAGACCCCATTTAAACGCTATTTAAGTCACCAATTTTGATCGACATTTTTGCCAACTTGAGACAACCAGAAGGAAAGAGATTCATCCAGCTACCGTACAGTTAGGATTAATCGACGTATACTACGATTTCTAGGCTTTTATAACATTAACAGCTTCGCAGTATACTTCGTAAGAACATTTGAAACGCCGCAACCGAAGAAAATCTTTGTAAATTAGGCCCTCTAGATTGGTTAAAACGGCCTTGAGAAAGCACTGCAAGTCTCTATATCACAATGGCAATATCTTTGCTATCTTGTATTACACCATGACTAACAAATTATTGACATTTCTTTCTTGAGAAATACCGCTTTACCGACAGTATTTGTTAAAATTACCTATAAAAAGCTGTTTTCACCGACACCGCGAGGTTCTTGAAATACCGTCATACCGACATAATTTTTTTACTAGCTGGCAAGATCGCTTCGCTCTTTTTAGTACATAGGAAGATTTGACGAAATAGCTCTATTCGAACTCGTGGTGTTCGAATTTCTATCAGTTAAGGAAAATGACATTTTCTGTTCAAATATAGCCGTCTCAGACCGCTGTAAAACGACTTGAATCGTAGAATGCGTAGAATCCTCTAATTTAACTCGTGTGATAAAAAATATGTTATAAATTAGGGATAAACTACGAAATTTCGAATTTCGAATTTCTAATCACGAGTTGATAATTAGAAGAAAACCAATTCAGAAGTAAAACGTATGACAAGTAAGCCATTGATTTTTCTGTTTGACCGCAGAGATTCAAAAATGAGAAAAACATATTCCTCGCTCTTCTCGAGGTCATTGTTGGCCTCGCCTATCCAAATAATCACCATTGTCGTGATGATTAAACTTCAAGAGACAGTTTTGAGCATTTGCGTTTTTGTTTTAGAATTTTTATTTGTCGTTAATTAATGATTGCGAATAAAGCAAATAAATCAATATTTTCCCAAAAATCTTTTTATGAGCGTTTAATAGGACAAGAGTTATATTAGAGAGATGGCATAATAATAAATAAAAATGTCTAGAATGTGTGTAATGGGTGTGGAGTATAAATGCTGACTCTGTAAGGAACCGTTTGCAAGTTTCCAGTTTAATGTCGATTCACTTTTGAAGAGTAAAAACTTACGTTGTCAGTCAGTTCACATCAGAGCTTAGCAAACACACAACGTTATTCCAACATTGTTTCAACGTCCAAATAACGTTAAAACAGCATTCCATGTCTGCTGGGTTTTCATTTCGATGTCGATCCCTTACGAAGAGTAAAGCTTACGTTGTCAGCCAAGTTCAGGTTACAAAAAGACGTGCGATAAAACTGAAAGGGTTGAATAATGATAAAAAGTAAGCTGAAGAGAGAATGTGGGGTGTGAGGACATGTGAGGGGCGTGGGGCGGTGCTTAAGGTTCACAACTCACCCGACGCTACCATTTCGTTCGTAATGTTTCCATGAACTATCATGATGAAAGAAAAAACAAAAAAATATTTCAAATTCATTTTTTAACCGCAAAACATTCTTCACTTTTTTTAGGGCAGAATATTTTACGGAAAGAAACCTTCGCAAAAAATGCAAAAAACCTTTCAATTTTTTCAATTTGCGAGCAAATTTCGCGACAGCTGTGAAGACTGGTGAAGAGTTTGTCTTCAGGAAATAAAACCTACTACGTGTAGCTTTGTTGTTTTCTTTCTTCCATTTTCCTTCCATTTTTGCCTAGCAAATAGGGCATTAACTTTCGCGAAGGAGCATAAAAACGCAAAAGCTTTTGCCCGCGAAAGTTTCTTGCCCTAAAGTAGTCAGAGTTTAGTCACAGTAAAGTCATAGTAAAAGGTATGTCAAGTTATAGTACAGTGTATGTCAATTGTCGGTCTACGTCGAATCTTGTTTTAATTATGTGTGTATTTCTTAAACAAACCATATATTACCTCGGATCTAAGCGATGCACCGTTTCTTCAAGTTGCTGGACGTTGTATTGCAAATCGGCCAGTATTTTACGATAAAACCGATTACATATTTGTTTTGATATCGTCATTTTCTCCGACTTTTTGATGCCATATTCCTGTTGTAGTGAAGTTTAAAAAGTTGGAATGAAATGCATATTATAGCCCGTTAGTTAACTCTCTACCGCCCAGCCAAAAATCGTTCCTATCGAAATGACGTGTTCTTCACCTTATAGCCTCTGATAGAAATTTTGACTTGCTTCGAAACTGCATTATCTTAAAATTTTCTTTTAATTAAAGCAACGTTAGGGAAGGAGTTTTCACTGGCGCAGATAAATATTACTGCGAATAATATTACTTTTATTCATAATATACCAACTAAATCCAAGTCACTTATTGAGGGAGCTTAAGAACGCGTGAAAGTTATTACCAACATCATGAAGTGAAAAAGTAAGCGAAAGCAAACTCTACGAAAGTTTTTTTTGTAGAATTAGAAGGTTGTCATTAAACAACTTACCAGTGGGATGACGATATCAGCTAACGATTTGGAGTATGTGTAGAGCTCTGGAAGATGATCAAATTTTAATGACCTACAATGAAACGGACAGAAAATACAGTATCAAGCAGCATAAATGTGACATTCAAAAATTGGACTCATCCATGTTTCCAACCATCTATGTAGCTAAGGAAAGTAGGATAATTGCTTCATTGCGTTATAAAACATATTCACAGAAAAAAACGCTCCATCTTTGCAGTCTCTCTCTGAAAATGAGGATAACTGAACATCAAGATAAATGTTCAAAGCTCGGCAGTTAAGTAGGAAACAAATTTTGTTTGACAAGCTTTTCGGGTTCGAGTCCATCGTCACTTAAAAACCTAATGACTTTTAATAACCCTTTAAATGCACATACGGCTAGGGCTACCATTAATTTTCTCTTTGGTCTGCGTTTGTCATTCCACTTAAGGATTTCAATATTCTTTTGCCGCGAAAATTGACAGTGCGTCTAATTTGCAATTGTAATGCAATTTGTAATGTAAATGTTAAACTCGAGTTACCTTTTCATCAAAAGGGCCTAAGAGCTAAGCCATACATCAACAACCGAAATATTTATTTTCTTTCGGAATTTCTCGTGATAAAAAAGGCGAGTGCAAAGAAGACACAAGTCAAAAAAACTATTCACTCACTGGTTATGAAGATAATCGTATTTAACGCAGTCATATATGTCTGGTATAAGGGAGATATCGAACCCTTCGTTGCTGTGGAAATCTTTCTCGATTTTCTCCCACCGATGTTTCATCAGGCCCAGCGTTTCGTCGTGGTATAAATCGCTCTTGTTAGGGTTGGTGCGAGGGTCGTCGCTTTTCTCGTTTATCTGTACCACCAGGGCTTTGATCAGCTCGTAAACCTTTTCACAACACTCGTGAGGATTTTTCACTTTGCGCATGGCTCTCAGAATAGAATTGTCACCACATGCTGCTAGCTGTGTAAAAGGTTAATGTTATGAGCAAGCAGGTTACAAGCATTATACGGTGATATATTGCGGCCGGCACGTCTATGCTGACGCAAGCAGAATTTAAATAAAAATAATCTATTCAAATTTTTAAACAGACATGAGAAAAAACGGATATGTGTCTTGCTCCACATTTTTCTCTATTCATTACAAAAGATTCTTTTATTTACATTTTGTATATTCAGCTCTTGGCGAAACAATCGTGACAATTTTCGTTCTACAACATATGAGATATTTATGTCTACCTTGGTATCTTGCTATTATGACAATATCCTGTAAATGTAGGTCAGTAAAGAGTACGGAACAAAGGTATTGCAATGATCTTAGCAGACATGCAACGTTTATTCTAACATTTTTTCAACGTCCAATCGACGTCGAAACAACGTTCCGTTCCGTTCCGTTTCTGCCGTGTGGGATAATAATATTGTACACTCACATCACGTTCACTATCTTCGGTGAAATCTTCCGTCGAATGTAAATAATCGTGCAATCGTGCTTTCACCCTGCACCCAAAGAAAAAAAACAAAGAAAATTTAATGAGTTGAAAAAAAACAAACTAAATCCTAAGGCCATCATAAGGGGGAAGGAGAACTTTAAGAAGATAAAACTTGAAACTAGAAATCTTTCTCTCAAAGTTTATAAAGATTGAAACATCAGTGAAAGTGAAAAAAGTGTCATCTAGCTTTAGGATTCATTACATCCATTATAGACCATAGCCAGTGGTTTAATATTGTTTCAAAAATAAAGAAAGATTTCAAAATCATGGTGACCAAGCTTTTTCAACTGGTTTTAGTCAATTTGAGGGTGCTGATTCGGAATATGATTGTTACCAAGCCTGTAACTCCGCAGTTTCTGCATAATTCGTGTTTTTTTTGCGTTAACAGGCAAAAATGTAAGGCATAACCATAACCTGTATTACCTTAAAGTGTAGAAATTTTGGCGTGGAGAAAATTTGGCGCATTTGGCGCAAAATGCCGAAAATCGGCAAATTAAATCTGCACCAAATTTAATTTTTTTAAAGCTGCGCCAAATTAAATCCGCGCAAAGTTTTTTTTCTTATTTAAGAAAAAGTAAATTTTAACGAATATTAACTCTCTTTTTTCTAAACTTTTACCAACAAAATAAATAAAATACAAAATATCTAGTCAATGGTTATAATATTGCCGTTTTTCTTTTTCTTATCAGCTTTTCTACAGCTGGCACGACTGGCGAAGGTCTGGAGAACTTTTGAATGAGCCAAATTAAATTTGCGCCAAATTTATAAAGTTCCTTGCTGTGCCACCCTCAAATTTACCAAGAAACTTATCAAAGAAAAGTTTGGTCACGGACATTTTGAAAAAAAGTGAAACGTTTTTTGACAGCTGATAACGGCCTATAAAAAGATGCACTGAACAATTTGGCCCCAATCATACAGCACAGGCTGAAAGTGAGATTTATGATTTTTATTATTCAAATCACATAATATTGTTAGTCCCATTATACATCCAATTCACTGAAATGTCTATGAATAAAATTTAGAAAAAAACTGATTAAAAATGTAGACTCAAATTTATTGAAACTGAAAGGTCGCCATGACTTCTGAAGAGCAACTAGAAGAGCTTGAAGCCATTCAAGCAATTTTCATGGATGATTACCAAGACTACACTAAGGTATGAGAACTCGTAGTAAACTCTGTTTTGGAACTTATATTAAAGTGTACAATGTTATTGTTGCCTTGACCTAGTTAGACTTTTAAATCAGTCACAGCTTTAAAAAAATATTAATCGAACTGTGCTTGTAATACCTTCCGTAGAACAAAGGCTTCATGAGCTTATCAATTCAAAAGATAAAACCATGAAATTAAAATTTACAAAAAATGTTCTTTAATAATAAATAAAATGATTTAGCTTCCATTTCATTCATACCCATGAAAATGGGCATTTTGCTGAACAATTATTTTGTACAAATTCTTAACATTCTTTTCCTTAGAAAAACTGCTCTCCAGAGTTTACAATTCAGCTGGTCCCTTTACAAAGCACTGTTGCCAAAGATGTCCATGCCAAACTTGGATTGAGAGTTAAATTCACCAAAACCTATCCTAATGAGTAAATATCTTCTCTTTTTTCATTAAACTGAATGCTTTGAGCACTTGGGAGGCAAATACTGAACATCACATGCCATAAAGGCTGCAAATGAAATTTTAAAGCTTCTCAGACATTGTGCCGAGGCAAACGCTTATTACTCATATAGAGCTTATCTTCACTTATTTCTTTTAATTTAAATCTGAAACAAAATTGAGGGATTGTTGAATTTCTTTTGGTGTAACATTTTTTGATTGTGTTGTACCTTAATGGGATTAATTTTCGCTGGGATTTATTTTCGTGAATTGAAAAATTAAAGATTTTGCGAGGATTTATTTTTGCAGATTTGCCTGTTTTTAACTTAAAAATTTCTTTCATTTTCCTAGGGGTTTTCAGCAAAAAGCACAAATTAAAACTTTTGCGAGGATTTAATTTCGCAAAAATGGCCAAAATTTGCAAAATTAATCCCACAAAAATTAATCCCCTTAAGGTAATGCAACAAAAGGAATTCAAAATTCTGTTCAAAAATGTTTGTTTTAGCCCTCCCATCTTCAGTTTTGAAGATACAAAAGGTCTATCTGATGAAGATTTGAAAATGTTAAAAAAGGATATCATGATGCAGGCTGAAGATTTGTGTGGAGAGGTGAGTGAACGTTTTGTTTCTCTTCTTCTATCCCTAACATTATTTTACTGTTTAAAGCTAAAGTTAACAGTGTGCCAAATTTCAGCCAAATCGACAGTTTTTGAGGCCTCCAGCCTGCCCCAAGGTTTTAGCCTCGTATTGGCAAAAAACTCGTCCCCAAGCCCCAAAAGTGAAAAATTGAAAAAACACCCCCAGGTATTTACCCAAGGAACAAGAGTGTACCAAATTTCAGGCCTGCAGCCTGCCCCAAAGTTTTCGGACAGACGCACAGACACACAGACACACAGACATTCTCAGATTATAGCTTAACTAAAGTTGAGAAAATTAAGAATTATTTTTTCATCATTAAATTGTGGTATATGATGCTTTAAATATGATTCATTGATTCAAAAGTTATGAGTAAAATAATGAAAATTCATTTTTCAAAAAGAGTGAAAAATAATTTTTCTACAGGTGATGATACTGCAGCTGACACACCACATTCAAGAGTTTTTGTATGGTCGAAACAAACCCTCACTGTCATTTTTCGATCAAATGGTGCAAAACCAAATGAAACAAGAGGAACTACATAATTTGGAACAACAAAAAATCAAAGCAGAAAAAGTAGCACAAGATAAAGAGCAGGATGAGGACGTGGTAAGGGATCCTTGGAGCCTGAAGTATTTGGTTTCTTTGGAATTTTCAGTTTTCAAATGTTGCTCCTGGTTGTTGCAATAACATTTGGCTTTTACAGCTTGATACCATTGGAATTCTTAATCTTGTACCAGGTACCCCCAATTTTAAAGGGGCCTTTGCCCATGTTGTTTCTTGAATCTACAATGGTACATAAGCGATACTAAGATTTGTTCGATTATTACGAAGTAGACTGATCTAAACGTTTGTCTACTTTTTCCCATGTTTGTGTTATTGAATGATGTTGTTTTTAAAAAGTTTAAATCCATATTTAAGCATGTCTATTATATTTTTTCAAAAGTCACAGACATCAGAGTATAGATGTGACGTTAAAAATTAAGTCAACGTTTGAGTTAAATAAATTTGTTTTTGTGGCACTTACTTTTAATGTAAATGCTTTGGGTAAAAGTTTTCAGCTTCAAATATACAGTGAATAAGCTAGTCAGGAACTAGATTAGAAAGCTGGCTAAAATCATGTGTATTTTTATGCCTACTTTTGTCGGATATTTTAACTGTCAAAAAATTGCAAAGTTGTTTTTATATGGGTTTAATGAAGCACTTTTAAAATTAGAAATAACGTTTGAGCATAAGCAACTTGCTAAACATAATCGTTATTTCTATATTATGTTTTGTTGCTCTCTTAGATTCGCCAAGTCGAGGAGGAACTGAAGAAAAGGACCGAAGTCAAACGAAAGCGTCAGGTTTGTTAAAATCTTTGGGGCTTTCTATGTATATTTATATTATGTCTATGGCTTCTTATGTATAGAAAAGGTATTTTTTTGCAGCTTGTACCATTCCCAAGTTGTCAAAAAACGTATTTCAATTGCAAAAGGAATACACTCCTGTTCTTACTGCTCATAAAACTATGAAGCATTTTATCCAGGCTTTAGTTTGAGATCGAAATTATTTGTAATTTTAATAATTTAGAAGTTTAGTTTTCCAATAAAGATAATAGAACATCCGTTTTGTAGCCTGATGTTGGACAAGTCCGAAAAGCTTAGCTGAATAATAATATTGTTTTTATGAACTTTAAATTCTCTAGTTTTTATTCGATAAAAATCCTTGAAGTTTTTAACATAAAGAGGTACTAAAAAGTTTAAGATGAAAATCTTTATTTTTGTATCTATACAGGTATCACAATGCCAGCAATCGTCGCCACAACAAGGCTCCTTTTATGTTAGCAAAGTTGAATTGATACCACGAAAGCTACCCTTCAAATGTTCACAAGACAGACAGAAGTTCTTTGTCTATCAGTTCAGAGACGGCAACAAGAAGGTCTTCTGCAGTTCATGTTTTGGTAAGAGTCTTTTTAGGAAGCTTTCTTGATTGCTTGAAATAGGTAAAACAAGTTTCTTTTTCAGTAAAAAATGAGAACATGTCAACAACTAGGCTTATTCATCTTCTGTTCACAGTATATTCTGATAAAGGGTTTGGATCGTGTATTTTTCTCCATTAAAAGTTCTGAGGGTTTACGAGATTATTACGAGATTATTGACATTTCTGTATGTCAAACATTTTTTTTAAATTAAGTTTTATTCAAATTATTATTTATACAAGGGATATGTTTTCCTTCCATTTGTAATTGGTTGTTTAACAGAGCATATAACAACAAACTTCTTGGAAAATGTATGAGGCTTTTGAATGTTTTGCTAAGCTCATATTACACAGAAAAAAGGTCAGAAATATTGGTACATAGTTGATGTTTTATTTTGTTTATCTTCTTGTATGCGAAGTTCAGCTTGCTGAAGGACCTTTTTAAGTCTATGGGTCGGAGATTTTGAGTAATAACTATATGGTTAGGTTTTTATATTTCGTTGAAATAATGTGATACGTAAGGCATGCGGATCTTATTGTATTTAAATATTATTTATGTTGATTGTACAGGTATATTATATTGATTTGAGAAAATAATTTTATGTTTCGATTTTTCATATTTATTGTCCAACTTTCGGGCCAGAGTAGGATTACAACAATCTTTGTGTAGATTAGTTTTCCCTGCCTTGTAGAAAGGGTGTACCAATTTTTGTATTCGGGTAAGGTAAGGTAATTCTCGAGGACTGAGTTAGTGTTTATTGTTATTGTCGAATGAAAGTTTATTTCCAACCAAGACCAAGACGAGTCTTTCATGGACATAGCACATCAGATCTGATGGTCTACTTACGTTTACTTCTCTTACTAGCGATCGATAGAATTTATCGTTTATCAAAAAATTTGTTTACTTATTGATATTAAACAATTACGTCAACAATTTTTATGTGACCAGGCCTTATTTATTTTTATATTGATCACGATTTTAATGTTTTCTTTTATGACCCTGTGTTAATGGCTCAAAATGAATCTGTCTTATATTGGTTGTTTACCAACTGTTTTTGTTTGCATCGCTTATTTTTATCCTAAGATTTATAAGCTCTTTGATTGAGACTATCAAAGGTTTTGTTTTCGGTCTTTATCCAGTATTTTGTATGATAACTGTGGTTTACAAATGTTTAAGCAAAATGGCACCGGGTCACTAAAACAAATCTAACGCATTTTCTTTGTATTTGAGCCTGGTTTATCGGAATATTCAGGCTGAGATTTGTTCAAAAATCAAGAACATCTTAAGAACGTACCAAGGCTGAAATTAAGGAAAAATATGTAACTACAAGAGAGAATTGTTAAGGGTGTTATTTTGTTATTGTCTCTCGAGACAATACAGCCAATACATTTTTCTTTGTTGTTTTGGTTCATATAATATTAAGAACTCCTGAGGCTAATAATAAGGACACCAGCTTCAACCAAAATTTTGATGTTCTAATAAAATGACAACACGATCAAACTTGGATTCACAAAAATATGTTTTGTTTTATTCTTTTCTAACAACAACAGGTCATTTTTACGTTGGAGCATGCACCGTACTAGCAATAGACGAGAGCAACGGAAATAAGCTTTCTCTAGCTGAATGGAAATGGAAAAGTCAGCAACACCAACAGAAAAATAAAGTCCATTTTACAGCTACCAATGAAAAACAAAGCGATGAGTATGCGAAACAGGTTTGAATCAAATTTGTGGGCGGGCACCTATGGTCAAACAAAAGTTAATGGGTTTCCAATTCTTGACCTTCTTAAAAGTTCCCTCTATGGTCTGGGTCTGTACAGTCTCTCTAAAGAATTGAATTGAATTTCCAGTTCCTCTCCACACTTTAAAGGTAAGAATTGATCAGATATTACTGATCTGGTGGTCCTAATAGACTAGGTGTATCGACGGGCTCTGTTAAATTTATATCATCATTGTTTAATTTAACATCTTAATGATTTATCATTTAACCAAGTTTTTCTTTGACTGAATTTTAATGCTATTTTATACTCTTCTTTAGATTCAAAGCATCACACAAGAGTTCAATTACTTGAAGAGCAAAGTCAACTACAGTGGTTTGATCAACTATCATGCGCTTGACTTTGATCACAATTCCACCAATGTTTCTGCTAAGGTAAAATACTCCTCGCAAAGACTTGCTGTCGTAAAGAGAGACTGTTGTCGACCTCCAATAAACCTTATTTTCCCTGTTGTAATCCCCGAGAGGAAGGTCTTTTGATCAAAAACGCTGTTTTTTTACATTGGAATTTGTCGCTTTTTCAACATAAAATCTATTGAATGCGTGGAGTAAAATTAACATTTAAGTTCATCTTTTTTCGAGTTTTTTATTTAGCTTACTGAAGATGACGTTTGGAATGAATGAATTGTTTTCAGACTCAAAAAATACGATCTTCTTTCAGCTCTTATCAGATAATATCACTGGGCTATGTCTGACGTCATATCTGCAAGAAGATGGATTACCTCTATCACTGCTACAGTACATTTGTCGACAAATTGTAGATGCGCTTTATTTCTTACACTCCAAGTCTGTGATTCATCAAAACCTTAACGTATGTCCATTCTTAAATAAAACACATTTTTAACACGTCAAGTCAGCTGAAATGAAAATCAAGAAAGTAGCACATACATAAAGGGGACGATTTTTTACCAGTCAAACAAAGTATACAGAAATTTTAAGGTGATGGTGAGGTTGAAAGTAGGATCTCCATAGCCCATTCTGATGAATTTACTTAGTCCCTATGTCTGGCCACAATTCTGAAAAAAAAAGATATAAAGATAAAACCAAACCATCTCTAGATCAGTGATTATTTTTAATCTCTACGCCTCACTCCTCAGGCTAGACTCAGACAAATTAAAAAAAAGATTTAATTTGTAATTTGATACCTAAACCGTTTCTAGGATGAATCTTAACATTTTTCTTCCGCAAGTACACTTTATATTTCTGGTTGGTATGCGGGTTGTATCAAACTTTGTGTTTGTCTTTGTAAAGGAAATTCTTTCCATTTTTTAAAATGGTGTGACCTGATACGTTATAAAAGCCGTCATAAATAAATTTAACATGGTTGTCTCAGAGGCATGAAATTATAGCATTATGAGCAGTTTTTTTTATAAGTAGTACCATACCATAGCAAGGCGACCAAGAAAAGCATACACTTTTTGATACAGTTTAACTCATGTAAGTCAAACTCCTATAATTCGAAAACTTTATGTAATTCGAACTAATCTTTATCTGATCCTCTGGAAATTTGAATTACATGCGTTTAACTGTATTAATTAGTTTAACTTGGATACAGAGGTTTCAAAAGCATTGAGTGGACTTAATCAAGAGCGCAGTTATGCTGTGTTTTTGCTGATTTTCTGCTACTATTTAAAAAAAGTCTACAATCTTTTATGTCCATGATTGAAAGGTGCATTATTTATTTATCATTATCTATATTTGTTATCTACATTATAGTAATCATACACTGTGTTTGTACTTTGTAATGTTTTATGATTTTTCAGCTTGAAACGACTTTTATTAGCGAACAAAACGAAGTTACATTGAGTGGATACGCAGTAGTTCGGCGGATATGTGATTTGTGTACAGCTTCAACCTTTGATAAAGAAGATTCATGTGATGGTGCCCCCCCTTTGGCAATTTTTCGCCAAGACATGAAATCGGGAAAGAAAGGAGATATTTATAATGTTGTAAGCTCTATGTTAGATATATCGTCTAGTTGTAAAACTTGCACGTAAACTAAATCACGGTTTGGGGTTAGCGGTCATTCTGTTATTACAAGTATTTGAAATTCATGAACAAAATTACTCTGTAGGTTCAATAAAAATGTCTTGATTTCGAGTTTTTTTACTTGGTGGCAAATGTTTATTTCGGCCGAAGAGAACAAAATGTTTCCTTACTCAATTCCTATGTTGTTTCTTCCGTGTAGGGTTTTATGGCATTTTCCTTGTATCAAGGGCATACGGACATCGATTTACCCATCGAGTTTCCTGACGATCTACCTGAATCATTATACTTCTTCTTAAAAAGGTTTGTATTTCTGTATTTTCATCGGACCTTCTGTTGTTATTTAGGACTTGAATATATTATGGCGTTACAAGTTCCCAGACCTCTGTGAAATCCACATGGAACTCTATGAGCCGCTCTTTTTATCGTTTACAATATTTTTTATATTTAAGTAGAAAAGTTTTGTCCCCCTGATATTCCATTTCGTGTCTTCGTCCTTGATTTTAGTCAGATCTTCTGTAAGCCTTTGTTCTTTGTGATTGATTCAAAAACACTGAATGTAGAAATAGATTACGACTTTTGAAAAAGACATTGGATGGTTAGTTATCATTGTCTCTTCAAGACCTATATAACAACTGCTATTGATAAAAGAACGCTGTGTTTCCTAGCTTAAATATATGAAGCAGTGGCTTTCATGCAAGGATTCTGACTGATAATTACCGATTACAGATTAGGATGTCGTTTTTAAGAAAGGTACACAATAAATATTTGTTAGAAACGGTTGAATCCAATATGGTCGATTCTCTCTTGCGGTGGTTCACTTGGCAACCTGACCAAGTTTGATTACGGGAATCTGACTAAATAAGATTAACGCATAGAATTTTCTATAATTATAGTCTACGTAACTTATACGCTTACGTAGACTCGAACGTGTTTGCATCAAGATTTATGTTTGTTGTTAACTATAAACTTATCATGAGTATTTTTGTTCTTTTCAAAGCTGTTTAGAAGTTGACGAGAACAAGCGTCCCACAGCAGCACAACTTCTTCAGCACTCTTTCATTTGTGATAAAATCATTCACAACCCGAAAACGAAACAAACCAAAGAAAATATGGGTGGTTCGAAAAACGATCATTCTGAGGGGAGCTCACACATGGAGAGACAATTAATCATGCAACCTCTGTTTAGAGAGAACTTACATGGGAAATCGAGATTGCTCAACGAGTTTGACACTATAGAGTGGCTTGGGAAAGGTGGATTCGGAAGTGTTTTAAAGGTAAAAAAGCTAGATATTCTTTTGCATTGGATATAGATCCCTTTGAAAAGTTTTAAGACGTTATAAGTTTTCTTTGAAAAACCTTAAGACGACCAATCATTGTTTAATAGTTCTGTTCCCAAATTTACCAATAAATTTAGTTCGTATTCCAGTTATTGCCTACCGCAATGACGTTTTAAATTTACTTTGTTTCAATTGTAAATTTAACTATAGGAATGTTTTTGATAGGTTTCCTCCTGGTAACACCAACGATAGCCTTCAATATTGGACATGATATTTGGCAGAAGAAAGTCTATCCCCCACATCCACATCAATGTTTATTGATCAAAAAGCCTCCTTTTGTTGTCTGAAGTGGGGGTAAAGGTAGTCTGATTTGCAGACCCATAGTAAAACCGTTGGACGTATGAAGCACGTTTGGTTAGATAATGAGAAGCAGCCTAGGGTAAAGGGGGTCTGATTCGATTCGCAAGTTGCAAGCAAAAGTTTGCTATCTTTAGGATTCTCAATAATTTAAATATTTATTCAAGTATAGTCAGAAGAAAATTTTCGTTAACATATTTTTAAACATTTTAGTTAGAAACAGCTATTTATTTGTTTCGCATTCATTCCTTCTATTGTAGGTGAAAAACAAACTGGATGGTAACTTCTACGCCTTGAAACGGATTCGATTGAATCCAAGCAATCTGCAGTTGAATAAACGGATCACTCGAGAAGTCAAACTACTGTCACGACTTAATCATGAGAATGTGGTAAGGTAGGTACTCATTCTTTTCTCCATTACTTATCTAATCAACCGTCGACTTCAGCTATCCAAGGCCCTCTACTGAATCGGGAAATTTTCAAAGAATTTTAGTCATCCTACACCGAAAGAAATTATCACTTTCCTCCAGCCTTTTCCCTTTGAAACTGCACAACAGACCAGATTTTCAGGCGTATCTTTCACAGCAGAAATGTTTTCATCACACCCCATTGAAAAGTCTGAAGAGGGAATGCCTCAATTCTTGTCCTTTACCACCAGTTACGAGAAATTTAAAGGTTTTAAGTAACATATGGAGTTATGTGATCTGCTTTATAAACGTTTTGTATTCGCCAGATATTTCGTGGCCGTTCAGCTCAGTCGGTAGAGCGCTCGCCTCACAATCGAAAGGTTGTAGGTTCGATCCCGGTCATCGTCCACACAACGAATTAAGGCCGCTTTCCACTCAGCCTTTTTTGGTCGCCGAACAGCGCGCGCGGCTTAATTATTGCATAAATTAAATAAATTAAGCCTTTTAACACGGTCTCTTTGAACAGCGAGCTTTGCGACCAAAGTTGAAAATAGGCAACTTTTTGCGCGGAGCTGTGCGGCTCTTCTATTGTTCCTTTTGAAGCAACCAATCTGAAACAAGTATTATTTTTAGAGTGACGTGTGCAGAAAGTAAAAACAATAGAAAGAAGAAAAATAAATTTGCACACGTTACTTTTTTTATGAATGAGTGGAAGGAGAAATGTGCTCCGAGATCTGAGCTCATGAGCTGTGCATACCAGTTAGGCGACCAAAAACGCTGAGTGGAAAGCGGCTTTTAGTAGCACAAAACAGCTAACCTGAATTGTGCGGTAAGTCACTGGAAGCTGATGGCAGATGTGGCGCTCCGCTTCAGTCTAAATCCACCCAGTAGTCTAGCGCTAGCAAAAGAGGGATAGACTCCTCCGATGTACGACCGTTACCGGCACTAGGCCTCCCCGATTAACTTACTTTTACTTACTTACTTAGATATTTCAACTCATGGATTGAAGCAGAGGAGGTGAAGTTCAGTGATGATTCATCGTTCAACGAGACAGATTCTTACACCTCCACGACAAACTCACCAAAGAAACACAACAACCAAGGCCAATCGCCGCCGAAACACGTTGCTACGGAACGCAAACCATTGGAAGATCTGCTACTTCAGAATGATGTGTTTGAAGAAGAATTCAATAGGTTTCCTATAGCTGCTGGCGAAAGTGGTCAGATGTCGAGCAGAACTAATAATTCGTGGTGTGAGATGTCAGCTGATATCGACAGGTAAATGTTTTTGTAAACAAAGCCTTAACGATTAGCCGACAAACTATTCGATGTTGTTTGGAATTTAACCTTATAATGTTATTTTATAGGTATAACAAATAGTTTAATGTCGCCGTGGTATACTATAGCATTCTGGCCTAAGCCGCCATTGTATTTCGATTTCTCATACTTGATCAAACATCCCCAATTTCGCCCAGAATCTTTTGTGACACATATTCGTTTTCGGAAATATATTACGATACTCCCAAAACAGTCTCTTTATTTTCAAGGTCGATGTTGCTAAATTTGGAATTTCTTTTGAGTCTTACAGTTGTAGGTTTTAGAAGCCGAAAAGAGTTGGTTTAGAGTAGTTACAGGGGCTTTTTTTTCTCGTATAGACAAGAGACATCTTGCTCCTCCTCAGAGAGCGATTCAGAAGGAAATAGTGGTGGAAAAGGATTTTTCAAGAAACCGTTGAAGAAGACAAGAGCATCTTACCACGATTCATCTGATGGTGGCATTGTCTTCAACGATGATTCTGTTTTACAGTTTGGTGACTTTCTTGATTCTGAAGAGGTGAGAAAAGTGTTTCATATCTTTTGTATCCAGATTTGCGTTGGTTTTTAGTCGGAAAGAGACACTTCGTCAAAGACACTTTCGCCCCAAAATTGTTGATAATGTGTATACCCAACTTTGCATGTTAAGTTTTTTCATCGCTTGTCTGAATTTCTTATTTACAATAATAGCCAGGGTCTTTGCTTTTCTCCTTCCTTCAAAAGAGGTCGTTACTCTCTTTCAAATTCTTGTTTTTCCACAGGATTCGGACAACGATATGGACATGACCGCCACCACGTCTTCCACAACAAATATGACATCAAAAACAACAACAGCAACAACAACAAATAATACGGAATCCACCGAATCTAGCTTGGGAGACAGCGCTCCTCGCTCTGTCCAATACCTTTATATTCAAATGGAGTATTGCGAGAAAAGCACACTTCGAGATATGATCAATGAAGGTGTTTATAGGAGCGGTGAAAAAGTTGGACGGCATTTTCGTGAGATTGTAGAAGGACTAGCGCATGTTCACTCGCAAGTAAGAAAGTTGATTACCTACTGAATGCTAGACTGGAGTCGTTTATGACGTACTTTTATTCAATACGACAAAATCTCTCTTGTAGTCTTGTATTCGATACATTTTTAGTTCAAAACCTTGTCTTCTTTACTTGATAAGTCTAGGCGTTTAACTAGCAACACTAAGTAACTGAATGCACTCTCTAATTTCAAAAACGTTAGATGAAAAAAAAAACGAGATATGCGTATTCTTACTTAAAACGCTACTCTGTCTGTGATCTTTTTCTAGAAAATAACACCTCGGACAAACTTTAAACTAACGAGTTGGAACGGTATTTTAAAATCTAAATTCTCTCTTTCCTTTTCCCAGAATATCATTCACAGAGACTTGAAACCCTTCAACATCTTTATCGACTCCAAAGATCGCATCAAAATGGGAGACTTTGGACTTGCTACATCTCATACTTCAATATTAAAAGAAGCGCCCGCAATCCATCACCTACAGGATCTGTCCGTTGCATCCAGTGATAAAATGACCGGAAAAGTGGGCACGGTACTCTATGTGGCGCCGGAACTGGGCTTCGCTAGAGGCCGAATAAAGTTCTCGCAGAAAGTAGATATGTATTCGCTGGGGATAATCTTATTTGAGATGTGTTATCGTCCGTTGACTACTGGTATGGAAAGAGTGGAGATTATCGGATCGTTGCGTTCTGTGAGCTACTTCTATATTCATTACTTGGCTAGTTTATTTCCGGCTGTCAAAGACGCCGCACAAATATTAAACATCTTTCTTGATTTTTACGTTATATCAACACTGAATTCGGAGTAGAAAGTTAAAAAGAAGTCACTGGAAAAAAAGATGAGGAAAACATCTATATTTTAGCCTCTCATCATTTACACTTATTTTTTGTCTTTTACGTAGTTCGAACGTCAAAGCATTTGTTCTTCATTTTATCTCACAGGAAAAGATAAAGATGCCAGAAGATTTCCAAGTCAAGAAATTTAAGAAAGCCAAAGAAATCATTAAATGGTTACTGAACCACTCTCCGGATGAACGCCCAACCGCACAAGAGTTGTTGGAAAGCGGAAAGGTCCCATCGCAAATCGAAGATGCTCAACTGGACGAGTTGCTGAGACGCACGCTAGATCAAACAAACTCGACACGTTATCAGAAACTCATGTCTACTTTGTTCAACGAACCTACGAATCCAGTCTACGACCAGATTTACGACAGCGACTTGCACGGAAAGACGCAAGAAAACATTCTGAAAAATGCGAACATTTTGAAACATGCTAAAGACATTATTGAGAAAATCTTCATCAAGCATGGTGGCGTTTCTATAGAAGTCCCTTTGTTCATACCCAAATCGAAACATTTTGAGAATCTAAACAACGTAGCTACTGTTATGGATCAGAGTGGTGTCCAGCTATGTCTTCCCTACGATTCACGCGTGTCATTCGCGCGTTACGTGTCCCGTAACAACGTAAACCAACTACGTAGATACTTTTTCGGGAAATTATTTCGGGATCAGAAAATCCGATGTATTCATCCGATTCCTTTGTGGGAATGCTCGTTTGATATTGTAACGGAATCGCATTCGATGTTAATCCCGATTGTTGAACTCATGTATATGGTTGTAGAACTTATCAAAGAATTTCCGAAAACTAGTAAACGAAATTTCTACGTACAAATCAACCACTCCAACATTTTGAAAGCAATTTTCATCCAAAACAGTTTTTCAGAGGAACTGAAACAAAAGGTTTTCAGTATTTTGTCAACAAAAAGGAATTTGAAAAACCTCGCTGAACGGCTCCACGAACTGTTTTTAGAAGCTGAGCTTCAAGACCATATTATACACCGTGTCATAGATTTACTTACATTTGAAGGGACGCTATCAAAGGCTAAAGATGTCTTACAGGGGCTTCGGAAAACCAAAGCAAATATCAGTAATTTAGTAAAACAAGCTTTCTCGGACTTGGAGCGTGTGACTCAGCTACTTCGTGACCTCGATGGAGGAATCACGATCAATATTTGCACCTCCCTGACTACTGCTTCGACATCCGTTTCAGGTATTGTAACTATAAATCGTGTCCCTCAAAATCATTCATTTTTCAAACTTTGATATGGTGTTGTTCAAGGTGCAATCCGTTTTAAAAAACTTTGGGAATGTGCGCTAATTTGAGACCACTCAAGTTTTCCGTAGTAAAGTCTCCTTAACGAGTTTGGAGAACGAAGCATCTTTATTATTCAAGCGATTTTTAGAGCCTTTTGTACTAAAGAATGACGTGGTCTCAAATTGGAAATGGCCGCTAATTCGACACTAAGAGATTATTCAGTATTCGCTCATCCGTATCTTAGAACGTTTCTTCGATCTATTGTTTATGTGCTTTGGTCACGTGATGAAAATGAAAATCCTAAGGTTTTCCTTTCTCTTTGTGAAGGAAAGTTTTTATTTTCTTTGCAGGTATGACCTTCCAATTCGTTGCCGAGAATCTCAAAAAGAAAAAACACGGTGGTCTGGACATTCTAGCCATCGGTGGCTGTTATGACCAACTTGTCGAATCGTTCAGCAAATACGCCAAGACCTCTGTTCTCCCTACAGCTGTGGGTGTTAGTATTGCAGTTGAGAAGTTGCTTTTGGGAGTTGCTGAACAGATGCAAGACGAAGATACTGCAGTCCCTACACACCACGTTCTAGTCTGTAGCATTTCAATCAATAAACCTAACGTTGAAATGTTGTTAAAGGTGTTACAAGAGCTATGGTCTGCCGGCATCTCAGCCAGTTTGTTTTCCTATGATTTGAGCCAGGATTACACGCAAGAAGAGATCCAGGATTATTGTCGAGAAAATAATGTTTTGTGTTTTGTGGTATTGAAAGACACGGATATCGATTTTGTGAGGGTAAGAATGAAAAATTTTCATGCAAAAAAGTACTTCTCTGTTCTAAAACTAAATTAACCTTCATTGCTCTTTATCACCTAGCAAGGGATATTTCAATCTTTCAGCGCATTTTGTCAAACCGATCACTACCGATTATTTTACGCAAGCGGTCTACCTGACTTTTTACGGGCCTACACAGGCAGAAGTTGCCCGTAATTACGAAATAAACATTGTGACGTTAACTCTTTTTATTAAAGAGAAAATGTAAAGAAAAAGCTCTGTCGTTAGAGCAAAATTTCTCAAAGTAAAGCCCTCGCTTACCGGTTAGTTTTATATTATAACACATTAAAGTGAATTTGTTTAGGTCAAAACGAGAGAAAAAGAGAAGTTTTTGGATTACCGTGTAGCACGGAAAGAATTATGCGATTACATCAAACAAAAGCAATTCAACAGGTTTGAAAGCACCCAAACGAAAGATACCGATGTCCCGTTGCCCGTAGTAAAGGTACAGAGAACTTTTCAACTAATAATTTTGAAACATAGCCTCGAAACATGTATGCTGCCTAGCTTCCAGGTTTTTGCCTTTGCGGTGGCAGAGTTTTGATCTTATATCTATGAGTTTTATCCCAGCAGGCACAAGACTTTGTTTCAGCGCTGGAATACAACTCAATGTCTGCCAATGAAAATCTATTCGTTTTCTGTTGGATTGCTTTGAGAAACGTGGTATCTGGGAGTTAATTTGTGAGAGAAATCCACAGAACGTTTTCGTATCTTATCTGAAAACTATATAGGATTCAGATACAAAAATTTCACGAAGTTCTGATGGATAATTTTTTTTTTTGCCTCAGAAAAACCGTAACCTTTTTAGTGCATGCGTGTAGACAAGCGCAAAATCAATACATTGAAACGGGTCTATTGTCAGATACTTACCCTAGCCTAAAGAAAATTTACGGTGAGCAGGGACACATGTCTCGATTTTCGCGACCAGGAAACTGACATGCGTGACCGCTATTCCTGGTGGCGGTACCGGCGGTGGGTCGATTGTCTTAACCGCGGTCGAATGATGATGTTTCTTTTCTTTTGCAGCAAAACTCTGTGAATTTTGGTCTACCATCTTACTTCTTTACTTACGTGTCTTTGGCTGAGCCGAAGAGAAAGCGACTCTACGAAAGCGGGTTCAAATCCAAGCACCAAATGGAATTGGCCCAGTGTCTTGGAAATGTTGACGTTCAAGTGGTCGCTGTAAGATTACTCTTTTTATTTATCTTAAGAACAGATCCAGGTCCTTTTTTTATCTTATCTTATATTTCGTTCTTTTGAAAAAGTACCACCTTTTTTTTTTGTTGTTTTAATGCAACGGATTAAAGAGAATGGAAACGTACATAAAGCAGTGACAAAAAAAACGTCCGTACTGAGGAGTGCTGGATCATAAAGTGAACATATTTTAAAAGAAATCACCAGCATAAAAAGATCTTGATGTTACTTTGAAATGTGCCACTTTTTTCAAGAAGTACTATTTAAACGGCTTCACACCCTTTAATTAAATTATCCTCAATGAGATTTCCCAAAAAGTCTAAACGGAGAGTGTAGTGTTTAACAGGGAAATTACCTCTTCATTAGGGAAAGATATTTTCTAGATAACCCGATAATGATGCCTCCACCCATATTGTCAATGTGCGTCATACTTAACCATCCCAACCCTGAGTAAATTCCTAATTACAGTTTGAAGTTAAGAGACATTTTCATTCCAATCTTTGTTATTATTTGTGAAGCCAAAGCATTTCAAATGTAATTCTGGTCTTCGCTTTTGACGTTATTTCTAACTCTAAACAACCAGCTGACGTAACGCTCCATCTTTTGTTGATTGGTTTGAAAAACTGCAAATGTTTTGCTATCTTAGCATTACTTTGACTCGTTAGTCGGATTGCCTTTTAAACTGGCGAATTGACTTTAAACATCAAAAAGGTGTGTGTAAAAACAAAAACAGAAAAACACATTTTCTTTATAACGATTTTATAGGTATCTCTTGACAATTCCGAATTAAAAACGGTTGCAGCTTATCTCGAACTGAAAGGTTCGTACGACGAGTTTGAGAAGAGTATGCAAGAGATAATCGACATTTACCAAAAGAATGGATACTTGATGAAACGGCTGTGTATGACGCTTCAAAAAGTCTACTCTGAGAGTAGCACTGTCATCGTCTTGTATTCATACCAGACCGAAAGCTATAAAGTTTTTCTATAACATCTTTTTTATGTATTAAATTGTTCTATATATCGCGTTATCCAACAAGGCACTGGTGACTGGTGAGGATAACCTCGATTAGGTTCTAGGTTATTAGGTGGAAATAAACTTCCCGCGGGTATTTTTTTGCCCTGAAAACACATAGTTTCGAATGACTATCTACATAAGTGACAGTGTCCGAGTGGTTTGAGTGTTTGCCTCCCGTTCGCAAGGTTGTGGGTTTAACCCCCACAGTCGGATCAGACCAAAGACTTGAAAACTGGTACTCGCTGCTGTCCTGCTTGGCACTCAGCATTAAGGGATTAGAGTGAGGGTAAGTGGAGAAATCCAGGGAAAGGAGTGGCGCCCTACCCTACCTTCGGGTAGATAGCTATCGAAAAGGGAGC
>JAUJPO010065557.1:0-12481 GCA_032270745.1 Tiaropsis multicirrata | reverse complement strand
TCTACTACTCGAACTCTCCATAACTCGAACGATTTTCGATTCCCCTTTGGTGTTCGAGTTATGGAGAGTCTACTGTAGTTTCTTTTCTTCTGTAAAATGTTGGGAAAGTGATATCCAACATTTTCTCCTCTCTTTGTTTCCGTAAAAAAATGCAATGTCAGTGGAAAACGTCTTAGAGAAGCGAAAGTGAAAACCCACTTCGAAAGAAAGCCACCCGTTTCCCTTGCATTACATACAGTGTAACACACACGTGATATCACTTCCGTATGAGTAATATACAATGTCACATGAAGAGATAGCATTTAACTCATTTCGAAATATTTTACAAACATTAGACAGGGTGCCAACATCCCTCTCAGGGATGAAAAAAGGTTCTACTATCTTTTAAGACAGAAATTGTTATGTTAATAGAAAGCACTTATTATTAAACTTCCCCGAATTACTGGAAATTTTGGAAAGCGGTCATTCCCGATTTGCAAGCAATCATATCATGCTACTGTTTAAGCCTTCTTTACTGATTTTCACATTGAAATTCAATATTTTAAGCAGGCTTGAAGTTAATCGTGTAAAAGACCACGTAAAATACTACTGTAATGAAAGATACAAATTACGTGCAATAAAGTATAGCGAAAAAATAGACCATAACACTATTAACAGCAGTAAATAACGGATTATGAGTTATACATGATGATAGTAATTACGTCATTGTTAAAGACAATTTCAAGTAGAGTTATGGGAAACGCAATTATGCCGGATATTTTACATTCGAAACAGGAAGAATATGTTTCACGTGGATATACATCTCTAGTCAAAATGGCCAAACCATCTCTTCAGTGCGCAAAATCACAACAACAAACCCAAGTCTGCCATTTTAGTAATCCAAGAAGATAAAATGCAAACTTGACTAAGTCCCCCTCCCCCCCAAGAGCCAGACAGCTAGAGTTATCTATGATTTGGATGATGTTGGGACAAACTTCAAAAGCATGTAGATTTCAATTATCAGTGCCTATAGTATGTTATAAGTTTGCAAGGGTTCAAAATTGCTAAATTTACGTCATTTTTGACCCCCTGAACCGGTAAAATCTTTAAAACCCAAACTTTTAAATCCTCAAATAATCAAAAAGACATCAAACGTATCGAAAATGTATCAGACATAATAAAAGCAAGGTAAGATTTTCAATCAAACACTTGAAACGATATCAATGATTGCCCAAGAACTAAAATATTAGCAACACCACTTCCTAATGTCTCAGGTGACATGTGTGTGATGTAATCGTTTAACCTTTAAAGTGAAAAATACCTAAAACTTGTTTTAAAATACCCCCCTCATCAAGGTACCAAAAGGTATTTCAATGAATTAATTCATGGTAGTGTGAACCAAATATGACAAAAGTAATTCAAATAAAATTTTGTTGTTGCTATAAAAGCATTGTACAAACTACGTCCAAATCTCAGGCAAGAATCTTAAAAGTTTCTAAAGCAACTCAACTCCCTTAAAACTATTGTATAATGATCATCCTGCAGATGATGAAAGACATTGAGGAATGCCGAAGATGTTTAAACGCTTACGCATACGAGTCAGTCTTTTTCAAAGGTCGTTTACTGATGCTGCCTCGCTTTTTCTTTAAATGAAAGCCACCGCCGTTACCGCGAGCAGGAGTGGTAGCATTTGCATTTGAAACTGTCTGTTGTTGTTGTTGTTGTTGTTGTTGTTGTTGTTGTTGTTGTTGTTGAACATCTTGTTGTTTTGTTGTCTCTTTATGTTGTTTTTTCTTTAAGATACGACGAGCGATCTTTGGTGACGATTTTGAAGCATTGCCGCTTGGTGTTTTCGGCTTCTTATCATTTCCACGATCAAAGAAAGCCTGAAATAGCCGATTACTAGTGATGGGGGAGCTACCGAGCAGTGGAAGTTCAGAATCATCAGAACTCTTTGAATAACGATTTTCTTGTCGTTGCTGCTGTTGTTGCTGTTGTTGAAGAAGGGGTGAAGCGGTATAAAAGACTGGTGTCGAGTGCCGCCGCTCAGACCGCTGGTTGGGTGGCTTCAAAAATTGCGATGCCATTTTTTCATAAAATTTATCGATTGTGACAATGTATCTACTATCGATCATTGATCAATGCAATCCTCTTAAAACACACCAATAATGTCCGAGATACAAAAAAGGTTGTTGCATCTAAAATTTCCTTTTAAACAAAATAATTCTTTATTCAGTATTACCAACAAAATATCAAAACAACAAAAATGTATTACGAAAAAAAAAACTTTTTTTAAAAAGAACTCCTCTTTCTCATATGAATTTCATTTGTCAATCAAATTAAACAGCAATACATAAACGTAATACAAACAAAAATTGAGAGATGACAACATATCTTTTTGTCCTTGTTCAACATAAAAAAATGATGATTGTTACTTTTTTAAACGAGAAAAGAAACGAAAGAGAACGAAATAGAAACCATTTAAAGAATTCATATAAACAGTCGTTCAGTTTAACTATCACCAGCTATCGTTAATTACCATACGTAAGTGGAAATAAGACAATAAGGTAGGAGATAATTGGTGGCGAAAACTGTAATGACTATTTACATCTCATTATCTTAATTCGAATCACATACAATCATATAGGTATAAAATCATGTGGTACAGAACACTAGACGAGAACATGGTCCAGCCACTATTACTATATCTACTCACACTCTCATATAAAGTAAGTATAGCATCAGAGATGAATTCAAGTGAGTTTCTAAGCAATGCACTGACGAATAACCACCGAAAACGTCAACAAAATCCTTTGAAAAATAATTTCGTTTCAAGAAAGAGGATGATTTTTACTTTAAGTTAGTCTAAGGTATGGTGGAATCATGAATGATGACAAAAATTGTAGAAAAGACAAAGGAAAGCCTTTTAATAAACCAGTATCGCATTCATAGCATTTTCTATGCTCACGAAAATAGCTTTTAAAAAGACTAATTAAAAAGCGTCTATTGACTCACCCACTTCTTTTACTTCCAATAGCATGTGTGGGTGTTTTTACTTTATCAATTCATATACATAATGCCGACCTGACAATTATTCGATCGTAGAATTCAATCGTCTGTCTTTTATAATGTGTCTCAACAGACAGTTTTTAGAAAATCTTATTAGAAACTAAATATAGTGCATGAGATCTGAACTCCCAATCCAAAGATAGAAAATGGCTCAGAATATACAATGCATATAGAAAACACTCGCTACAAACAACGTTTTGCTCATTCCTCTAAAAGATGATACCAATACGAATGTATGAGACAGTAACATCCCAGCTCCATAATGTTCTTAAAGATATCCGCCTGGAAAATAACGGCTAACTGTTATACTGTTATGTTATCGGTAACCCTCAAATTTTGGGGCTTGAATTTTCCTTAAAACTCGAAGCGTACTCATACAGTACTATAGTGTCTCAAGGGAGGAGCACTAGAGCGAGCTGAGCATGGTATGATTTGGGAATGATAAACTACTGTTACAAACAACGAAGCTAGGACCTAGGACCAGGACCAGCAAATGTGCTTTGCAATTTTGAAACTAATCTTTATTGGACGAAGAGGTATAGGAGTCCAGACTTGATTTGGGTGGGAAAAGGTGTTGAAAATATAATTTAGTAAATAAACATATTATAATATAGTGTTTCTTACTCTTTAATCGAGAACGAGCGAAATCTATGAAGAATATCCATCAGTATAGCATAGTAGTAGCAATCACCATAACCAGCCAACGATGATCTAATTCACTATCAGTTTACAAAAATCTAAATTTCTGTGAGCAGTTGAAGTTGGAACCAAAAGCACAAAGGTATTACTAATTTGTAAAGGATCGATCCTACACTATTGTACTTCCCAATTTTCTCAAAGGTAAAATGAATCGCGTGGTAATTGAACCCACGAGCTTTCGCTTGCCGCCCTGGGCAATTGCTTTCCCAACTGAGATATCGGTTTGTATATCATATCGAACTCAATTCGTTACCTTTGAGAACAATGGGAAGTACATTATTGCAGGGTCACATTTTTTTTTAAATTAAACGATAAACGATATTAAACGATAAACGATATTAAACGATAAACGATATTAAACGATAAACGATATTAAACGATAAACAAACCAAGTTCAACGAGCTCCAGTTTCGAATTAACCAAAATCTGTTTCTTACATTCGATGAAAACAAAAAAACAAAAATGAAAAGAATGAAGGAAGAAATTTCCAGACAAGCTGGACAAGTCGCAAACAACAATAACAAATGGCTTTTTGTGTGTTGTTTTTGCTTTTTTTTCTCCTCGCATACGTATTCATCTATTACACTCCCACTTTTCAAAGCTTTTTTCACTACTTTCTCTCATTTCTTTTACCTTCTTTTTCTTTGGGTACGACTTTTTCATCGAACTTCGGTTGAAACAAAAAAAGAGGATAAAAAAAAGAGGAAAATCTTCAAACTTTTTCATTCGATTTTTAACTGTCCATCATATTGAAGGAATCGAGTGATCCGATTCCAAAGTTCCCTTCCCTCTCGGATTAACTATTTCCTTTTCAATTTCGTAAAATTTAGTATATCCGAGAAGAGTCTCTTCCATACTTTTCAATCTCGTCCTGTTCCTATTATTTTTCTCGCATTTCTTTCATTTTCTTTTTTTTTTTCAAAAGATTTCTTCTCCTTTCGCAAGGTTCCTTTAAACTGGAAAATGAAATGTTTTGTTTATGTTTTTGTTGAGAAAATTCCACCCACGTTTAAAGGGTTGTACATTGCAATCTCTTTCTTTTTCTTTTATTTCTTTCTCCATATTTCAGTCTTCTTCTTCTCATTTTCCCCTTCTACTTACTCGACAAGTATAAGAAGGTTATATATTTCACACTTCGTAGTAGAAACTAATAACAAGAGCCGCATAGAAAATCCAAACGTTGAAAAGGGGAAAGTGAAGTAAAGAAAAATATTCTGTAAAATCACCGTACAATAAAGCGATAAAGAAGAATTATTAGGTATTAAAAAGCAAAACTATTTAATGACACGAATGACAAATGAATGATTGCAAAGGTCATTTTACCAAAAGGATTTAGGATTCTACATTATTCATACGTAATTCCAAGAATTTACAACACCTATCACTCTATGGTTTTATAATCTCTATTTCGAAACATTATTCTGCCGTACGAGCACGTACAATTTTTGGTCATTTTCCAAATTTAGGCAAAAAAATCCTCAAATTTCCTACTTTTAAAGTGCTCTTGTTAGACTTTCATAATACCTGCAATACCTGCAATTTCAGTTCAGACAGACAGACAGACAGACAGACATACAGACAGGTTTAAAATCTTCATTCAATCTAGATAGGCCTCTCCATAATTCTAATAATGATGAGGAGGGGGTATGCAAAGTGTTCTAACTCACAAAAATATTCAAGTGAGTTAAAATTGCGTGCGAGAGAATTTATACAATTGAATAAATAAATACAATGAAGCTATTGTAGTTTCTAGCCAAAAGTAAAGTAGCTTTCATTGGCTATTGGCTATTCTATAGTACAGTGTTTTCATTTGTTCATATACAGTAGAATAGATCCAATATTTCAAAGACATGATCAATCATACTCAACATTTCATCACATCTAGAATACCCCCCCCCCCTGAATCATAATATTCCGTACAATTATCCAAAATTAGAGCTCTTCATTGTTCCCCGGACAACCGGACAAATTTTACTCGTAGTCAGTACCTCAGGACTGTCACAGCAAAAATGATCAACTTATACTCTTTAGATTCGTGTCACATAGAAAGGTTGACAAAATACCATCATTTCTCCTTACGACTATCCACTTGCAATTTTGCAATTTGCTCCATGACACAGCAGCTCAAATTTAACTTAAGAGCGAAAGTCAGCAAAATTTTAACGCCCTAACGCACCTTTAACGCCCACCACCGTGGAAAGGTATTGTAATACTAATGCAAGATGTATATTATACGCCTTTCAATCCAAGCTTTACTTTATCCACAAAAGAGGATATTCGTATTCGAATTGAAATGCTATCATCAAGAAACATATGCGAAACTTCAAATACACAACAAAACATAGACGGGCTTTTCCAGAAAGAATCCATATTTTCACTGTTGAGGATGTCGACCTTTCTTAACACCAACCCTCCTGGATATCCGTGCCGAAAATTTCGAACCCCCTGGATATCCTTGGTCTACAAATTCCCACCTACCATTTCAGCCAGGATTGCTTAATTTCACAGAATGTTAACTCAAAAACTCTCCATAACATTGTTTTCCCTCTAATATTCCCTTCTTTCTTTTTGAGGTTTTGTTATCAACATTTCAAGTGCATTGGTGAGTAAGTAAAGCAGTATCAGCTCTTATTTTAAGTCCTTTTTCTTTTTCCTTACTTTGATCACATCCTCATAAACTTAAATTCTCTTTATTAACGGTTTTTAAGTGTGTTAGCGAAGCTGTCAGTCACGTGATTTAAAGGGAATGATAGCTCACATAGCGTTAAAAACACTGACCGGGAGTTGGTACCCACAGTTGAAAGAAACTAATTCACTGACAGCGTGTTTTTAGTTAGCCCGATTTGGTTTTGTAATTCAAAGATGTTCGAACGTCCCAGTGGCAGTAGGCTGTCAGCTCATTGCAATAGGAAAAATTAACAGAAAATACGGAAATTTACACCCTGTTCCTTACCCTGTATATCTTTCCTTTTTATTGATTTGGATCAAGTAAAAGTTCTTTGAGAATCTTTACTTAGCTTATCTAACACCATCAATCAAAAATTCATGTTTTTTCATCATTGTCACCAGCATCCTTCATAATCTTTTAGACATACAATAACCCTCCCTCCGCAGCTCACGATCAGCCAACGCAGTTCCCAGTTCTTCCTACTTCCGACCCTCGTTCTACGTTTTAGAGCATCGAGAAATCACAAAATCTAAATGGTAGCCAGGTTTGTAAGGTTTGTAAACCATCTACAAGGTTCAAACTGTCAGCCTTTAAAGTTTCAAAATACTATAAAATGAGGTTTTCCAAAGTATATTTTGGTGCAACTTCCCTCTGACAGATGCACACTACATCTGTCCCTGTCTCTGTGCCCCCAGTGGGTACCAAAAGTTCAATGGGGGCGAAAGAGAAATCTTTCAACCCAGTGGAGGTTGGGTGAAATGTTACTTTTTTTCTAGTGAGGTCATAAAAATCTATTGTTCCTTCATCATATTTTCAGTGGGGTGACTCTTTGTTATTCTTTCTTTTGCTACTGGTGCGAAAGAGAATATGGGGGCGAAAAATGGCCCTTTAACACAGGGGTGTCACACTGTGGTGTCACAAGGCAATCAAACTTCTACCCGTGTACTAGTAGGCCAAATCCCTTCTATTTTAAGCAAAATCAATTTCTTTATAGGTAGTTTTAGAAGTTCCTATAAAATCCATTAGGACTTTTATCAACATGATTTACCAATGTAAGGACTTTCAAAAGAATTGCTAACCAGTGTATTAAATGCTAATAAATTCAAAAACATCCTACCTCGCCGTATAACAAGATCAAAAACAAGAACATTCATGGCAAATTCTTTTGCTACATGAAAACAGGACTGAACAGAAAATAAACTTCATTTTCATACAAAAAACATATGTATCGTGGCCAGAGATTTTATACTGAAATGAAAAACACATACATTGCATTATGGACGTCAAATGAACCACTTTTGGATGTGCTAGCTTTAGTAGTCCCGTGTCGTTTCATGTTGCTGAAAAACCCCACCATCAGCGACTATACTTTACAACAACAAGAAGAAAGAAAATTCGTAGTATAAAGTCTCTGCTTTCGCCTTGATGATAAACACTCAAAATTATTTTTTGAACAATTTCGAGTATTGAATTTTTTTTTTCATGTTTAAAGTCTACACCCACGCAAAAAATCCAAGACTTTTTTTTTACAGAAAAAAAATTGACTTTTGTATAAGAGATTAGTTTTTCTCGTGCTTTCAATCCGTTCCCCTCTCCTTTTAACCTTTTTATCTTTGTTGAAATTTTTTTGTTGAAATTTCAAGCTGGGTGCAAAGCTAGCTAGGTTTAAAATCATGTTGGATAAACAGGAATAATTCTGAAAAACTCTTCTAACTCCTGCTTCATATGCCTATAAAAACAGTCAGATTTCATTAATATGAAATAGCAAAGCACATAAAAGGACGTAACAACAGGCTCAAATATTTGAACCTTTAACTTATACATTTCGAAAATGAAAGTACTTCAGAAAAAAATCTTACGAGCTAAGATTTCAACCTTAACGTTTTTGATTATGATATAATTGATTCTTTGTAGCATATGGTAACAATATACCTGACATTATAGACAGCAATCTTTAAAGGAAGGAGCTAAAATCTTTTTTTCGAGAATGGCTTTTAAAAGATCTGAGTATGACTGGATGAAACAGGCATTATTTGGTACAGCTGGTCTTTGTAGGTATATTAAGTAGAGTAAAAATAATAATTCCTATGATTACTACCCTTAAAATGATTGGTTGTTTCCCAACAGAGCTATGGATTCTTCGACCTCATTTGTATTGGTCGTACAAATTTCTTGACCTTCTATTTTATAATGAAGAGCCAATCAATCACCTGCAATAATTATTTGCAGTGGGTGGAAAGTTTTAGTGAGGACTGGTTAAACTCTTTCTATGGTCAAAACAACTCGAGAATTTCTCTTTAATTTTCATTATTTTGATTATTTCTAATAAAAAATGAAGACAGAGAATCAAATGGGGCTGATGATGGATGGATGGAGAGAAAAAGTTTTACTTTCTTTACTTCAATATTATTTCTTTTACATTTTCTTTCTTTATTCAGACTCCCACGCACAAATTTTGAAATTCAAGCTCGTTTTTCAGATTTTTCACTTTCTTGTGATGAAAAAAAAAATTTGAAAATAAAAAAAATGAAAAAAAGAGAAAAAAGAAATAATATATATAATATGTTAAAGAAACCTAAAATTCTAATATTTTTTTTTCGTTTTCATATTTTTTCATATTATACAGGGAGAAAAAGAATACTTTGAACGGTAACAACAAACCCACAATGACAACCATAAAATATTGGTCAAAAAAAGACATTGAAAAAAAATCAAGAAATTAAAAGATAAGCCCAAACCACAGGATTTTAAGGGGGAAATTCAAATTCAAATTTCATTTCTCTTCAATAAAAAATGATGAGAGATATGGTTTCAATAAAAGAACTGCTGTATAGAAGCTTTAAACTGTACTGTAGTAGGGCTTAGATAGTTAAACCAACCAAAAGTAAATTTAACAGTTTATTCATGACAAGCATGATGAAGATTCACCGAAGATTGAAATCAACTAGATGGTCATCAAGTTGTCAGTTAGTAAAAAACAAAGTCATGAAATTTTAACCCCTGTGTCGGAATAAAGTCAGCTTTTACGATGATAATCCAGGACAGCGTTAGCGTGTGACCGGTGAAGGGCCTGTTTGAAAAATGGTCACTTCCGTCCGACACTTTTAGACAAAATTGAAACTGAAATAAATCTTACTTGAGTGAAAAAAATTCAATTTTTTTTAGTGTTGTAACAATGTAATCCAAAAACTCTCAACTATTCGTTTTTAATCGACAGTGGAAAATATCGATTTTTCCGTCTCACAACCTAATTTGAGAATAATTATGCTAAATTCAAAGCTGAACAAAGTGAAAAATTATTCTTAAAAGTCACTGAACCTTTAAACCTCTACCAGGGTATATTTAAATTTAGCTGTTTGCATCTGTACATTGAAAACAAAGAAGTTCAAGCCATGGATATTTTAGAAGATTTGAGTGCTACTTTTTCATATGAAAACACCCGTGTCTGTGACCCACTCACTCAAAAAAGGCATATTTTTACGCCCCAGTGGAGAAAATGGTCACCCCAGTAGAAAATCGAATATTCTCTCTTACCCCAGTGGTAAAAAAAAGTAATTACAAAGAGCCCAGTAGAAAGTACGATGAAAGAACGATAAATATTTATGAACCCACTAAAAAACATTATCAATTCACCCAACCCAGTGGGTTTGAGCAACCGAAGGGTTTACTACCTACGAGTGTCAATTCACGTACCGATAAAGTGACATTTTATCAGTTGCGAACGGATACTAATGTGAAATGATATATCAGTCTAGGTGATGCTACAAGAATGCCATGTTGAACTTTAACTCTAGTTCGGGTTTCTTTTAGCACCAGAAAGTTGTGCTTCAGATTTGCTCTAAAGTTGATATGGACCCGAGCTGTCCCAGTTGACCGGGCTGGCTCAGTTAGCTCTGGTGGGTGATCGTCCCGCTTGACCGGGATGGATTAGCGTTTGTCTACATCACATATGGGACACTACCATCCCCGCCTAGGCGAGATCGCACCTAAATGAACAGGGATCTCGGCAAGGAAGGCTGTCCCGGTTATCATAATAAACGAGCAAATTGTTTTTCAAATACATTTTTAAAGAGAAGCGGGGGCTAACTGAAATCAATCCTACCAACCGGTACAGCCCTCCTCCACACCAGCAGCCCCTAAAAGTAAGTATTACAAAAGTGTTGCAAAAAAATGGAGAAAAGATACTGACACAGGAAACATGAAAGAACGTGTCGTAAGAACATAGATTGCTGAGATTAGAACTAAATTATTGATGGACAAAGGTGAAAACAAGAAAGTTACGTTTTCTAGAAACCTTTCGATGGTAAATTTCATCTTTCTCTGCTTTTATCATAAAACGCTATATTATTCCATTCTTGTTGCCCCACGTGCAACACTGGTGTGGATGACGCAAATGAAAAAGATAGCACACACTGTTTGATAGCACCCAAAGGGGTGGGTGGTTCATCAATAATGACCGTATAATAGCAATATTATACCAAAATATCAACAAAACAGGCACGACGCACCCACTACTAAATAAACCTGGTACGACAAGACAGCAAATCAAGCCAAATTTTGAGCTGAGGGGAACTCTAAGTCATTCACTACCAAGTCTATCACTTGTCAACCTACGAGATCTGGTACGGCGACGCCGCACCTACCGTACCCGGTGCGTCGTGGTTGGTGTTTATCCTCATAATTACCGCAAATTTCATAAATGTAAAAGCGTATAATATTTTTAGAGCAGAGGCAAAGTTTTGATATAAAATTTAACTAAAAGAGAGAAAGAAATTACCTGAGAGGTAACATGACGTTACTCATGTCCAAGCTTAAAGATGTTCTTAACTTGGCAACTTTTTTCATTATAAATCCTCGATTTCCTCAATTCATATAGTTTTCGAAGCTGTATGATTTCTTCTGCGAAATATGAAAAAAAGTAAAAAGGTTGAATGAAAGGCGTCTCTCCGGTTCTTCTTCTTGTTATTCTTTCTTCTTTTGCGTTTAACTAATTTCTTATCCTTTTCTTCGTTTTAATGTTTATGAATTACACTAATACTCTTTCAATAAACTCGATACCATCGATATTTCTGTTGGTTTTCGAAAAAAAAGTTAATGAATTTTTTCTTTTTCCACAGAATAAAAAAATCTCATTTTTTTCGTTTTTCTATTAACCCATCTTCTCCTGTTTTTTATTATTATTTTCAAAATAATAATGAAGAGAAAATATTCCCCTCCAAGTCGTCCAAATTCAAAACGATTTCGTCACTCTAATAATGACTTTGAAAATAAACAAGCAGAAATAAATATCATTCTCACTCCAAAAATTTAGGTCAAACATAATTTCGATGCTTCGTCATTCATCATACGTACCATGATTTGGACATATGACGGTTTTAACGGCGAACAAAAAAAAATAAAGATTTTATTCAAACGTAATAAATTCCATCTGTTTAAAAAAAAAGAAATAAATCCTTGTTATCAAAGAATTATGTCCAATCAACCTTGTAATTTCAACGAAATCTTATAAATTTTTCATGGACCCATTTTAACATACAGTGCTTTCTAGAAGAAGAATTCATGTTTTATCCACTTTTCGCCTTACTACACCCCAGCGAGAAGCTTTATTCTTTATCACGCCACAGGGAAAACGAAGGATAAAGAGAAATTTACATATCCCGGACCTTCATGTAAGAAAATCAAACCAAAGCAACTGAAGGATATAGTTTCCAGATGGAAATAAGAATTATGCAGAAAATGGTAAAAATTTAACCTAATAGTTTAGGCCCTTGGCTTCTGACCACGATATTTCTTAGTATGCGCCACAATAGACCTTTTCATAAATTACGTCACGACCAACGACTGCCTCGTTTTGAATTGAGCGCTATGGTAGCAGAAAGGGAGCTTGACTCCATTGGTAGAAGTGCCATTTTGAGTCTCGTGAGACATAATTACCTTGGTAATCGCACGATGGGCAATTTTTTCTCATTTGGCGCGCCCTCAAACCGTCCAATTAATCGTTAATTGCACGCTGTAGAGAGCAATTAATCGTTAATTGCACGCTGTAGAGTGCAATTAATCGTTAAT
>JAUJPO010065546.1:0-12483 GCA_032270745.1 Tiaropsis multicirrata | reverse complement strand
TTTGCATCATTGTGCCAAAAATCAGAAAAAACTAATGAACCAATCCTGAGAAAAGCTGGTAACAGACGGACGGACGGACAAACACAGGTTAATTTATAGGACCTCCAGGTGGGTCCAAAAATTCACTGAGATGTAAACAGAGTCTTACTCGAAACATCAGGTGGTTCAACCGCCAAACAATTGTTAAGTTGAACAAGTGCATTATAAAGCACTTTTCCGGGACTGATTTGTATCAAATGATCCAATAGGTTTGAAAATCCACTGCGACTAGCTGAAATAAGACAAAAATGAAATTACCAAGTTTTTTAATGAAGGTTAAATTGAAAAAAAACTTGTTAATTTTTCTTAGCGAAAGTATTACGATCAGCGTGTTTCTGAGGCTGCGGTGGTTAGGAATATTTTCCCCGGGTGTATTGGGTGTACGAATATTCTAGAAATTTCTAGAAAACAGGCGTTTTTATCTTTTGTAATAATAACATACTAGTATTACAAAAAAGAATCAATTTAAAGTAGACTTTTTGTTTTGTTTATGATTAATTAACCAATTTTATTTGTTGTTCTACAGGCAGATCGTCAGTTATAAATGGGTCAGTCAGTAAAATAAAAATATTTTTATTCACTTTATGTGGTCGTAAGGCAATGGAAATAATTTCCAAAATTTAATTAGGTTGCAATGACATTTCCCCCTTGATTATTAAAATGTTATTTGAATTTTAAATACACTAGTGCTTGCTTGAATCCTTTAAAAGTTTTAAATAAGATTTTCAGACTCATTATTCTAGCTCAAAATTTTAAAAACCAAAAAAGATTGTACCAGCTTGCGCTTGAATTGGTTGGAAAATACAAAAGAAAAAATATATTTTCAACCCACCAGTAAAGTTTTCCACATATTCTTCTTTGTCACTGAAATCAAACATGTTATAACGACTTGCTTCCTTACTGCTAGCAGAAAAAGGGTTTGTGTCCTGCAATATTCAAAAGAATATGAAACCGTACAACCTTAGTAAGAAAAACATTTCATAATGCTAATCAGAAAACTAGAGAGAGTAAAAGAACATTAGATTATAAAAACTAGTTTATAACAACTACACCAAAGACAAATTAAGGTGTGATATGTTATAAATTTATATAATAAAATAGATATTGGAAGCGTAGTATACAACAAGAAGCAGATTCATACCCGCATAATTTTAGAAGTAAGTATGTCAAGTAGCTGATCCATTGTTTTACGTAAAAGTTTGTTTTTCTTCATTGCTTCATTTGAATAGAAAGAATTCCAGGTCCGCAAAGTATTGGTTACAATGTACTACAAAGAACAAATATGGTTAAAAAATCAATGAACTGAAATATGGCTAATTAATTCTCATAACTCTGTAAACAAAATGTACCTTTTTACAAGAACACTAAACCCCTGGGAGTTGATTCTTTAAGCTGATTTCAAAATAAGGGAGAAATTTATTTTTGGTTATTAAAGTGATTTTTTTGCTTTACAGCACTGAAGATAATTTTACATCCCTATTCCTAGGCTGCTTTTAGCGCAGCTAGCATATTTTACTTTGCTAATTTGATAAACCATGTATAGAGTTAGAGTCTAGATTATTTTGGGTGACATTCCTGCCTCAACTAGTTTACTTTGGCTTATGTTTAATACTGGCTTTCGACTGAGGGTCTAGTGAGGAATTGCTATAGCAGAATGTTTCTTACCAGACTATCATGTTGTGTAAACTCTAACAATAATTGCACATAGCTTGAGAAACCCTCTGGTTCTTCTTTAAATCCTCTGTCATCTCCCTAAAACATAAAAAAATGTTGGATTAAGGGTTTAAAATGTACACCTGTTTGAATACTTGCCATTTCTCTAAAACATATAAATAAATGGAAAATTAAGCCATAATGTCTAATGATTCAATGACAAAAAGGAACCCAGCAGGAATTAATATGCTTTAACCACTAAAATCAGGCATGGGTACAAGCTTTTTTCTTAATGCTCAAAATAATTAGTTTTATCAAAATATAAGGAGAACATGATATATCATGCCTTTTTTTTACAAAAATTAAATTGATTTTACCCATAAATTAGATATTTGGTTGACACCAAAATCAGTGAGAGCATTGTTCAATTTTTTTAAAAATGTATATTCCTCTTCATCATCTTTTGACAATTCATTGGCTGATCTAAAAAAAGGATGCTAATCATATTCATTTTATTGACAGATGTTCTAGCTAGTCCCTTGTTTAGGGTTCTGTTTTGCCTGAATTTGGAAGACATAAATAAGTAGACATTTTGCTAAAAAACAGTAATTTTCCCTGACTTTGAATGAAAAATGACTATTTTTCCCCTGGCCACTAACACTTTGCTGTTGAAGGCAATATTCATTTTGAAAGTTGAGTAATTTAAAGTCTCGCTGAAGTCAATAGTAGTGCATTCTTTTATTAATTGGGAGGACCCATCTCACAAAGATTGGGTCTGACAAGGTAGATTTAGTAAAACAGAGATTCTTAGATTAGCTGATTCCCTATCTTTTCACTGACTAAGTTTTCCCTGACTGTTGGAAACCCTGTAAATTCTGAAATTATATACCTTGCAGCTTTTATGAGAATTTTTAAAGCATCATCACTCAGTAAAATCATCATTTTTGATCTTTCTTCATATTGAACCTATGCAAAATGAATAATAATAATAATAACAATAATTGTTATGTTTGTTTATAAATCGATTTCAAAGAAACTTCATCAATAAATGTGATCATGCAAAAGAAATCAGGTATTTCTTTATATATGTTTGATATTTCAATTTACTCTGATGACTTGGGATAAAAAATGGGGGTCCAAATTTAAAAGTAAACAATAAGAAAATAAAATTTTGGCATTTTAAGGGTCGAAAACTGCCATTTTAGCCTATACTTTGATATAACTTAAGAAAGAAATCCAAAATAATTAAATGTTGACGAGGGCCATGTATGATGACCACAACATGTGAATTTCTTTAAAAAATGAATAAGCTTCTGGTTACTTTAAATTCAATCAACCGAACCAATATTTTTCATTATTTCTTTATAAAAATAACACCAGTAAATTCTAACTTACCTTTCTTTCAAAAAGTGTTGATAAACATTCAGCTGCTAGTAACTTCAACTCATTGTTTTCAAGGAGAAGCAACAACGTTTGTAACAACAAATTATCTTTTGAAAGGATATGTTCAAAGCTGACCCAAGTACAAAAGCTTGTGATGGTTTCTAGGGCTGCTTTTGTGATAGTAATGTTTGTTTTTGTTGGCTTAAATGAAATGCAAAAAAATTTCAATCACATACATAAATGTGGCGAAGACATAATATTCAACAACTTGGCTTCCAAACTTCTGAAACAGACATAATAATACATGAGAGACATATTGAGCAATCATTATGATATGCTAAACAAGATGAACATTTTTGACCTTCAACAACTTACTGCGGTAGCTAACTTTGTTGCTGTAAGTCGTAAAGTTCCGAAGAAGAATGTAAACAGGCCATCCATATGTGTGTTTAGCGTTCTCAACATATCTTTTCGTCGCTGTGCTTTGATATTATCATCCATGTTATGAATATCGTCAGACATTGTGTGAAAAATCTTCAACACTATTTCAAGTTGTGCATCCTTTATGAAAGTGGAAAAGGTTATTAATTATATATCAAATTTCAAAAATGCCTAAAACTCTTTACCAACATTTAATTCAAACTAGATAAGGTCATTTTTGATGTAAGTGTTTTTGGATGGAAGGTAAAAAAATAAAAACACAGCATTTGATTTTCTTACTCCGTGACTTTGAAGGCCACTCAAGTCTGAAAAAAGTGATTCCCATTCTTGAGGCCAAGTTCTTTTGATCACTTCAACAAAAACTTTTACAAGACCTTCTTTTATGAATGATGGCTCATTTTGATCACACTAAAGAAAAATACAAATAAATTAATAAACTTTACAAGACAGGATATCATACCAATGAAAATTTTCACTTCTTAAAAAATGGGTCTAGCTCCTGCTTTTCTTTTTTTTTTTATTAGAGAAGAGTTCCAGATTCAAGTATATAAGTTGAATAATTAATACCGTAAAGACCATATCAAGAACTTCCTTTTTTATGAGAGATTTATGGTGAACCTGTAACCCATTCCATTTTGACCTAAATTGAAAAACAATTATAAAACATGTAATTTTGAAAATCATTTGAAATTTGAAATCTTAATTGCCCTGTTAATTAATTTGCTAAATACATTTGCAATTTCTTGCAAAATTCATACTTCAGAGTTAAAGAGAAGATACAAAGATTAAACAAATTACTTTTGATCCTTTAGATAACTTTTTTAGATTAATATGACCTTTATGAACTTTTTTTAATTTACTGGTAAAACATGGGATGATAAAACTTTCAAATTTACCTGATAAAATGACCTAAAATCTGTAATCCACACATTCTGACAGTTGTGCTGAGTTCTTTATTTTTAAAGAAGTACAGGCCAACGTCACCACATAATGGAGAATTTTGCATGAAATCAAGGTTCATCTAAAAGTAAAAATTTCATAAAATAGTGTGAGAAAAAAGAAGCTGTAATTTGATCACACATTGATCAGAAACATGCTACAGTAAATGGGCTATTCCATTTTAACACACAGGGGTGTTGAAGAAATCTTTTTACAAGACTACAGTACTTGGAAACTTTCAACATCATCAGCTTTTACCCCACCTGCTTTTATTCCCTGGAAATGTTTTTCAACACCGTCAACTTACACAACATGCACACTCTGGTGACAACTGATTTGATTTCACAAAACTGATTCTTATGTCCACTTTTTAAAAAAATAATTATATACTTTTACTTTTTTTGAAAATTTTTGAACAACTAAAAACTGCTTCTTTTTTTTGGGATGGAACAAAAAAGTTATTATTTTAATATTTTTTTTCTTCTCTGGAAAAGTACTTTTTTTATTTTATCAAAAATATTATTTTCATAACTTTGCATAACTTATTCCAATACTAAATATTTCACCATTTTAAATATAGATCCAATCCTCTTGTAGGTGAACTATTCAAATGACTGCAAAGAGTCTGTTTCGAATGATTTTTATAGCTTTTGGCATTAACTTTAAAATCCCATTTCGATTGACTAAGATCGGTTTGCTTACACGTCAGAGCTGTAAAAACCATTACTTTGTGATAGACTGTCGGTTTGAAGAATGGAAGAGGTTTTGGGTATATCACTTCTATTTCCCATGTATTAAACAAGATCGTTTTGATTGTCGAGTGAAACTTGTAGGTCTTGGAAGATCGCCCTCTCAATCATACGGGATTTTGTCTAAATCTCCCAAACAAAGTTTCAGCTCGTTCAACTCTTTGTACATGTTCTGTTGTTCATTGGGGGGTGTTTTCATGCTCTTCAATTGCCGAATTTCTTTTGACTTCATATCATTCTACGAACAGACAGGTCAGAGATTTTCAAAGCCTTAGCGATATTGTTACGTGTGTCCTGTGTGATTCTTTTTCAGAGCAAATCATTCCTTCAACAACACCTCGTTCTATGGCGTTGTTGCAGTAACTGAATGAACAGAGACCTTTTTGCCTTTTCATAGTACTGTTAGCGATGTCTTTTTATCAATTGGTTAACATAGCTTTTGTACCAATCCTTTTCTATGTTTTCTTTCCAAATTCGACACGGCATGTATCCTTTCTTGTGTAAATATTGAATTATTGCTTTATCAGCATCCAAAAAGACCATGATGACTTTCTGCAGTAGCTTTCTGAATTGACAAGAACGCTGATCGTTTTTTTGTCATATACCCGGTATAAGCATAGTAACATAGTCTGTTTGAAGCAACTTATACTTGTTAAGAGGGGGGGGTTCAGCCCTGAAAACCGAAACGAAGGAAATATGAATGGTAAAACAGCCAGCAAAAATCTAAAGTTCCTGGCATTCTTTTCATGATCTAGCCTGTTGAAGAACTCTTAAGTAATCTTTGGACTGGAATGATCTGGATACCATCATGCAACTTCGGACATTTTTAAATAGCCGAAAATAAGCAAAAACACAGTATATAAAGTGCCCTCTTAGTCCTACTCAATGCTTTTGAAAGTGTTCTTTTGGCTTCTGGTTGCATAACCTGACCTTTATTTACATCAACTTTGAAGGAATGAGTTTTAAGAGTCTACAGACCTCTTTGGAAATTGCTAGGTGTAAAACTAAATTTTACACAGTGTGTGAACATTGTTCATATGATAAAGAGAAAGACTGCCAACGCGAGCGCGTTGCTACCGGTTTCCATAGATTTGCGTATTGTTATTTAAAAACAAAAGGTTCGATGCGTTGATGACCGAGCCTTTTTTAATTAGAAATCTAACGCAACTCATATGTACTATAATGTATGGTGTGAACGAATCTATTCAGCTAATTTAGTGTGAATATCAGGTATTAAGAAAAGCGATATGTGAAATTACATTTTTTGCTACACAAGAATAATATTAACTTAACATTTTGACTTTTTTTCGCAGTAAAAAAACAACTGTTTAAATATAATTTGAGTTATGTAAAATTTATTTGACAAAGTAAGCTAGTAAGGATGTTGTCAGACATCAATTGCAAGAAATGAACTTAAAGCGATACTTTTAAAAACTGGTAAATTTGTCAGAGAATGAATGATACAAGAAGAGAGGTTTTACCAAATTGACAAATTGACATTTTAGAATCGATATGAAGGGGGGGGGGGGGAGGGGAGATATCAAAATCTTTTCAGTGGGGGCGATTTTTTTGCTAATTTTTCCACCGGGAACGGGCTTTTGGACTTTTTTCCGGTAGCTCCATGGTTTTAACAAGTGTAAGAAAAAATAATTTTTTAAATTTTCCTAAAAAATGGTGAAAAGAACAAGGGATGAAAATAAGATTTTAGATATATATCGTTGTAAATTTGGTGCTATCCGAACACTGACAGAGTTTGAAAAATTGTCCGAAAATTGATATTTAAACTATTGCTATGGAAACACGTAACAAAATAAGAAGATGACTTAAACTTTAAAGAAAAAAGACAAGCACTCTCCTTTGTAGGGTTGGGTTGGCAAATAACTAGTCACGAGGGCTTACATAAAAGGTTTAGGCACATATACTCAATAAGAACAGGAAATTTAAGAATAACTAAAAAAATCAGGTAAAAAGATTTAGAAGAAAAACATTGAAGAAAGCTCAAGTTTGGTCCCTTACAGCGTAGTGCGCAATTTACCGAAAACCGACCTATACACCACTAACAGTGCATCTTTCGCGGCCATTTTCTCGCAGTTTTAACAAAGAATTTCTAAGTTTTTTCAAATTTCCTAAAACTTTCTGAAATTTCCTACCCTTAAACCTGGCTTTTTTCAGAACCTCATAATCCTACTCTTAGAAAGGGCTGCACATACCGGGGAGTCCCGCCATATCCGGGGTCTTCCCATCAGTGTGCCAAGGCATTTTTACTGTTCTTACGAAGTCTAGAATCTCCAGTGTTCTTAAACATAAAAGAAATATTAAGCTTTTGAAAACACACAAAAATTTGAAGTGGGAAGTGGGAAGAAGCTAGAGTGGCTGGTAAACTACTTGGATGAAAAAATTTAGTTTTTGTTAAGTGTTAACAATCACTTGTTCTGACGTTTGTTTGTTTTGCTTGAAATTGTATGGAAAACACAAAGGACAATCACATAAGATTCACATTACTAATATGTCCTACTGTTATGGATCGATCGATGGCTTTCTCTGAAAGGATTTTTCTGTTTCTTTTATATTTTAGCTTGAATATTTCAATTTCTTTTGACGAATCTGACGGTCTGACGATCATGCAAGAGCTGGATGAATTTCAATTTTTTGCATTCAATTTTAACTTATTAATTTTTGGTTAAATATATATTTTGATGACCTTTGCGTGTGATGACTTGAAGATATTTTTGGGTGAATTTTATTTTCTGTTCTTTAAATTCACTTCTTCCAATTCAAGGACTGGTATCTATAGGTATCTTCCAAAAAACACAGGACGTTTTTTCAACGTTTTTTCAACCTTTTTCAACCTTTTTCAACCTTTTTTCAACCTTTTTCAACGTTTTTTCAACGTTTTTTCAACGTTAACACATTATAAAGACATTGAAAAAACGTCTTGTGTTTGATGGGCACAGATTAAGGTCGATGATGTTTAAACTCTTTAAATTCGGATAGTTTTCAAGATTTGTCCTTTTTGATTCTCCATAAGTTCATAAATGTCTTGTGTCTGACTTCTCAACATTTTATTTTTTTCAATATATCTACAACTACTTTGAAAAAAGTGAAAGATTTTCACAACTTTTTTACATAAAATTCAAACTTCAAATGATCGTTAAAGCTTGTAACATAGGAGATAGACAAAGATTTTGGTACCATTAGAAAGCCATTTTCATACTCTTTCTAAAAGCATTCGGTTAATATGCCTTAAAATGAAACAGTTTTAAGCTATAGCCAAATGACTTTGGTGTGGTAAAACTACCTTTCCAGGACGCATATATGCGTCCTTCGTGCTCTAAGGGTTAATATATATAGTGGGAAAAACAGCTTCTACTACCGATGATGGGAGAAGAATCTCTCGAAACGTAACCAAAACCTTAAATCTCGTGATCCAAGCCACGATAAACTTCCAATATGAATCTCTGTACTGTTTAAATATCTTTTACATTTCTTACAGATAAAACACAAAACGAAAAAACCATCAAAAACAAACCAAATCAAACATGTCATTGTTCAAGGACGTCTTATCAAAGCGGAAAAAGTCAAAATCTTTACATCTGACAGGCGGAATAATCTCCCGGAAGCTACAAAGCAGTTTGCACCGCAACAGTTTCTCCGGAGTTGGAGACGATGAGCGAACCACCGCGTCCAAAAATATGCCGGGTACCCGGAAATTATCGCGGAGCTCATCATACGCAGACTGCGAAGCCGTGCTGTTAAACGCCGTCGCGCACGAAGACGTCGGAACTGTAAAACGGATTCTAGAATCGGATAAAGTAGACTTGAATGTAATCCGAAACGGGTTAGCGCCATTACATCATGCTTGTTTGAACGGAAATATGGCTATTATTAAACTGTTGATTAAGCAAAATGTGGATGTTAATTTACAGACCAAGGACGGGAAGACGCCCATAAAGTTGGCGGTTATGAACGGCCATTTTGAGCTAGCGGAACTTTTGATAATTAACGGAAGCAAAGATACGGATATTATTGACGGCGTTCAATGATCTCATTAAAACAGAGCGTTCTCACTGACCTAAAAAAATAAAGGCTTTTAATCAAAATTTGAAGAGGGGATTTTACCAAATTCCAGGCTTAATTTCTAGAAATCAGTAGACGTTCTCAAATGGTTGCAATAGATAGATATGAAATTCAAACAACGTTGTTCCAACGTCAGAACGTTAATTGGACGTCGAAACAATGTTGATAATACGTCATAGTTGTCTGGTTGGATTACAGAGGGTATGGAGCTGCCAAATTGAGCCCATTGAAGTTTTCCGTAGTAAAGTCTCTTAAACGAGTTTGGAGAACGAAGCATCGAGACAAAAATGTGTCTCTTTTATTCAAGCAATTTTTAAAGACTTTTGTATTAAAGAACGACATGGTCTCAAATTGGCAGATGAATTATATGAAATGCGTGTTTGGTATAAAAATAAAACGATACAGAAAATTTTAATTATGTGAACTGCCCAAAGAATACAATGGTTAATCATCAGTGAAATGACAATCTAAGAATCATTAAAGTTTGGAAGAACATTTTTAAGAATATTGAACTTCACAATCATTACGAGATATTTTGTAATTAGTATACACAATGCTATGTATATCACCCATGCATAGAATGGGTTGACTTTTCAGTAAAGAATATTATAACATTTGACAACTAAATTTACTAAATTTGATGCATTCACCACCTCCCCAACTGTTTTTCCAAACAAAGAAAGAAATAAACAAACATACAACAATTATCCCCGCAGTGGAAAATGATACCTGGAATTCTGTGTCCTATTTACCCCCATCTTTCCAGCGGACTTGATATCATGACTTGTTATAAAGCTTATTTATCCCCGTTGACATGAAAACTTTCATTAGGTCACTGCGACAGGGGGTGTCTAACAGCTTACCAAGGGAGCAAAAAGTTTTGAAAGTTTTTTTGCAAAGATAATATTATGATACATGATGCTTTTTGACTGCACACATTTTGAACAATATTATTGTATTGCTTTTTTGTCCGTCTGATTTGACAGTGGTGCTCGTATACAGAAAAAAGTGTTCGTAAAGTAAAACAAAGTTTGGAGGATGCAAAAACAATTATTTCTGTGACGGTAAAAGAAAATATATTCAAGATTTGTATTATAGTGTTTTCTATACTTTTTTACTTTTTGAAACGTTTTTCATGGTTATATATACATATTGGATCATAAGTTCCAACTATATATGAAACACTCCTGTCTCGCTGACTTGGTTGAAATCTTTTGCCAAGGGGATAAAACATCCGGGGTGAGGTACTTGGGCAAAACGCGAGCATGTGCCTCTGGTCAGGGAATCATTTTCCTAATATTGAAAAGTCTACAACTTTTTGTCCAGAATATAAGAAAGTCAAAAAGATCGAAACAAAACAAAACAAAACAAAGTCATGCCAATAACAATTCAATCGATGAAGATTACTGATCTGCGCTTCCCGACATCTTTGGAATTACATGGCTCAGATGCTATGGTGAGTATATTGATATTGCTAAGTAAAACCGATTTGTCACAGGTTTCGAGAATATTGATATTGCTAACCGATTTGTTAAAGGTTTAGAGTTGCAATGGTGCTGTAAATATTCATTTATCTGATCGAGTTGTCTGAGGTTACCTTTATGCTACTGGTAAGTAACGAATAGATCAGAAACTCTGAAATCATGTTTTATCATGCCGTTAGGTACCGTGGTTGATATAGGCAGCTGAGTTCGATTGACTAACTCTCTCTCTACCGTCAGTCTCAAACACTATCAGTCAAGTTGTTCAGCCTGCCGGCAGAGTGTCTGAAAACTTTAGCCGGTTGGAACTTTTTAATTCTCGGTCAGATAGTTATGAATTTAAACTGATATGTCTAATTCAGCAATGCCAGTCAGGAGTATAAACTTTAGAGACTCCAGACGGTATGGTGGAAATTGGTAGAGTAGTCGCCTCTCGTTGTGGCAAGATTGGTGGACTTTAACCACTTTTCACCTGGGCTTTGACCTGGGCGCCCCCGGTAGGTTCTTTACCTTAAGTCCCCCCGGGTCTAATACTGTCAAGTAACTAGCTTTGAATGAAAACATAAAGGAACTAAAAATTTGATGACTCACCCAGTTCATTTTTCCTTTTGACCAGCATTCAGCACCAGATTATTCGGCAGCTTACTTGGAATTAGAGACATCAAAAGAATCATTGACAGGATGTGGGTTTGCATTCACGTTGGGTCGAGGGACTGACATAGGTGAGTAGCTACAAAAATAAAAATATACCCATTTAATATTTATTTTTTACCATACGGTAATCATCTCTGACATTTTGAGACAGCCTGACAAACAATTGAAAGAATATGTTTAAAACCCGGTCTCCACTCGCCTTTTTAAAACCATTTGATTGGTTAAATATGACGTGGAACATAATTGTCAATTTTTTTTTTCACCGATGACGTACTGTAATCTTTTTCTAAGAAATTTCAACCGCCACAGAGAAAGGCTAGCGTTGCGTGGCGATGAGTGGAGATTGGCCTATAACGAATTAGATTATTGGGCGGTCCACAAAGATCGACTCTATTAGGGAAGCTTAATAAAAGAGACTCTGTAAGAAGCATTTTTTTCTTGAGAACACACGTGTTTTACTTTTATCTTTCAGTTGTTAAAACAATCGAACTTTTCGAACCATTGGTAGTTGGAAGTGACGTCAATAAAATATTTGCCTCGTTTGCCCAATACTGGAAAAAACTTGTTACCGAAGACCAGATAAGATGGGTGAGTGAGACAAAGAATTTGAGTTTTTTTTACAAAAGTTCAGGTTTTGTGAAAACTAAATGAATACTGGCGCATATATTTCGATATTTTTATATCATTTTTAAGTCTAAATACTGATATTGCCTTTTCGAAATGGTAGACTGAATTTTCCAATTTTATGAGGTTTCATATAATTCCCGAGTTCGGTTGTTACCAATCCCTTACCAAAATAGGAATTATTGCAAAAGGCAATGCTCAACAGATAGAATTACGCTTAAGAAAATCACCTAAGTACTTTCTCCAGGGGACCCAAAAAGGACCAAAAAAGAATTGGCGGGTTTTTTTTAGCGGACAGTCTGTAGTATGCTTATTCAGTTGATTCTTTGCCACACTTACTAAAGATTAATTATGTGTAATCAGTATACAAAATCTTTTAGTGAGTTAAACCATAGTGTTTGTTTTCAACTCGCAATAATTAAATCTTATTGGTTGAAAAGTAT
>JAUJPO010065535.1:0-12485 GCA_032270745.1 Tiaropsis multicirrata | reverse complement strand
TCTTCCTTCATGGAGTAAGAATGTGGCAAATAAAATTGAATGCTATTTTTTATGAAGTTGATCTGACTGCATGGAATGGAATCTATGTTTTCAATAAATTTAAAGTTTTTTCTCAGGAGCATGGGCAGGCTCTGGGCTGAATGAGCTCTGCGCGCGGGTCATTCATAGCGAAAGCTAAGTGCTAGTTATATAGATTATTGCCCGAGCTTTGTCCTAAATTTGCATTTGCAAGCGAACTTTGTGTAATTTAATGTTTTGACGGTTGTGAATCGCAAGTTTTTATCTATATGGCATGTGAAGTCATTGCAGTTTTTGTTAAAAAGTGACGTAGCGGGCGATTAATGACCTGTAATTGCCCGATTGACGTCACTTTAAACCAATCAGAGTTCGGCATTTGCGAATTATAGAGCTCGGCCCTCTTGCTCGGGTAATAATAGTTGGAAATTACTTTTTTCTTCAATTTCCTTATAAAATTACGATTTAAATGATATATTTTACATTTAAAGTTAAAATATGCAAAAAATGTGTCATATTTTTCATGACACACGCTCAAGGTGTAAAATGTACAGTAGAACCTCCAATTAGCGGACGCTCTAAAAAGCGGACACCTCTGATTAGCGGACAAAATATTTTCCCCTCTGTTAGGGTTACAAGGCGGACACCTCTAATTAGCGGACACTAATCCGTTTCCCCGATGGTGTCCACTAATTAGAGGTTCCACTGTATTTTATAAAAGTCACAAAATTTCCGTTTGTATAGCATTTATATTTCAGGAGCTATTACCAAAAGTTTACCTTTGGTACAAAATAGCCCCCTCCTCTCCACCCCCTAGTAAGATAGTAACGAATAGGGTTGAAGAAGAAATCGTTTTCTGCGAACATACCATACCATTTCATGGGTTTGCACTTTATGGTTTCACGGTATTTATTGGAACTTTTTTAAATTTTTGATCGGTATTTCGGTATTTCGTTTCAAAAAGTCGATATTTCGGTGTCAAGCATCTTTATCTTACATACTTTTGCTAATAGATTTTAACTCGTGTTTTCATTTAAAAACCTTCCAAAAATGAAAAAAAATCGCCTTGCAGCCCCAATTTTAGATGACACTTTTTAAATCTTGTTTTTTAAGATGAATATTTTAGATTTTACTTTAACCCTTATCACGCACTAATTATTTTTTCAAAGGCCATTTCTTGACCAGGACAAATAATTAAGGTATCCACTTTGGTATTGTTGGAAAGCTCTATTTCTCAGCTACAAAAATAGCAGGTGTTTTTTCCTTAAATGTCAAGTGGTCAGAAGTTATGACCAAAAAACTGTGTACCGGTAAAACAGCCTTTTCTAAACATATTATATACGTATTCTGAGTGGAAAATGTTAAAGGAATTAAATTTCGAATTTTGCGAATTTGCTTTCGCGAAGGAAAAAAGATATTTCATGACAAATTTTCTTGTTTATAGTCATAAATTGGCAATGAAAGAAACTTGTTTTAAGACTGTGATTTTTCAAAATTTTCTAAGCTGTCTGCAAGGCTTGTTTTAGCCAATCTAGAAGGGGCTACTTTCAAAAAGAATTCGTCGGCATATGTTTAGGGTCCGCATTCCATTGTTAAGGATTGGTTTTTATATGACCCGGACCGGTACCTGGGAGAAAATATATACTTCGGCCAACACTCGCCACATGTTTTAAAATTTGAACGAATTTTTTGTATAGAAGATTACGTATAATGAAAGTTATGAATTTTATACATTTGTAATAAGTTAGAAGGGTTCACCATTTTATTCAACATTTCTTACAATTTCAAATTTTATAAGATTGTGTAATAATGGTTACTTGTTTACAGCAAATTTCCTTGTTTACAGGTACCAACCAAGGTTACTTTACAAAAATAATGAAAATTTTTCACAACAATTTCTTTTAATTTTTTATATTGAAGTATTTGTTACTTAGCAAATTACATACTTAATTGTTTATAGATTTGGTCCTGACAATTCACTTCAAAAAAATACCGATTCAAAACACATTCAATCGATTACAATTAGATGAATCAAGATAAAAAAAATAAGATTTTCAAAATACAGAGATGACATTTTCTCTTCAGTCAAAACTAATGTTATCAAACAAACAAGTCAGTTTATCAGCGGTACGAAAAAAAGTTTTCACCAGTAATAATAAAAGTAAAGTAAAATGGGTACGCGATCAAAAAACAGCGCCGCTTGGCTTTATATAACAGCCATAATTTTGATGCAATTCGCCATCGTACGAATATTAGGAGCAAGCATTGAAGAAATTGACAATAGCTGGCATCAAAAAACGACCAAAACAATCAAAAGAGACGATGGAACGACCATTAAAATTGAAGTTCAACGATTTAAAGCATTTCCAAAATCCATGGTTCGAACAGGATTTTACAAGAACGAAGCGCCGTACACATTGATAGCATGCGCCGAGAAATGCGAGGCAGAAACAGAATGTGCAAGTTTCAGTTACGAAACTTCTGGAAAGAGATGTCGAAGACACACCGGTGTTTACGCAGGAACATTAAGTGCAGCCAGATATTCACACGGTGAAATTACATTCTACGAGAAAAAGAATCCGTGCAATGTTGTACCGAATCTATGCGAGCATGGAAGCGAATGCGTACCTGACTTCTCCAGAAAAACATACTCGTGTGTGAACTGTTTGGCACCTTATGATGGTAAACATTGCAACGAATCGGGACCAGCTAACGACCCAAACATTTCAAAAGGTAATAACAAATCTTTGTGCATGATATTCTATTCATTACGTAATCTTTTCAAGGGAAACATATTCCTAAAAGGTCGGGTGTTTCTAACCTAGTTTTATTGTTAAATATTCAAAACTAGTAACAATTATCCGGCTTTTGAGAGGGAAATTTAGGAGAGTTAATTTGAAAGTTCAACTGTAGAAAACACTGAAATAATTGACACTGGTAACGCAAGTCCAAGTTGATTTGTTGTTTTATGGGCGAAGCAGTTTCAAAATGTGGGTCGGTCGGTCGGCAAAAAAAATAAAAATTTAAGAGAAATTTTTAAGAATTTGCTTTACACTAAATTATTTGTCCTTTGAGGCAAATTTGTTTAAATAAAGCTAGAATTTGAAAGAAAGTTTGTCATGAAAATGTGTCAAAAAATTTAAACGATATTTTCTTATTTTTTTTCATGAAATAAAAAAAAACATGAAATAAAAATCTTTAGTGACTTTCACTTTCCATTTTATTTTTATTTCACTTTTCCAAAAATTTGGATCGGTTGGGCCCTGTAAAACAACTAATTAAATCGGTCTCACCTAATCGAGAATTTTGTCAACAATCAAAATCGTTGTAGTTATAAGTACTATGTCGGACAAAAGGTCCGTAGACTTTTGGAAATGAGCTCCTTCCTTCAAAGTATATGTAAATAGGATCAGCTATTGATGCTAGCAGATGTAAACAAACCACTTTCAAAAGCAACAAGTGAGGTTAAAGGAGAAGTTATACCGTGTTTTGCTGATTTTTTGCTAATTAAAAAAAGACCCTTTGTCCGACGTTGTAGTTAACATATTTCTGTCTTTTATCATAGATATTTTATATGGACGAAATGTATCATGCCGTGCTTTGAAAGACAATTTTGCGAATTTCGCTGAAGGACTAAATTGGATACACCCGTGGAGAGATGCCAGGAAAATCAAAGTTTATTGTTGTAAGTTTGACTAAAGTTTGGCCGGTAGCACAGTGGGTAGAGCGCTTGCCTCACAATCGAAAGGTTGTTGGTTCGATCCCGGTCATCGTCAACAAATGAGTAGCAAAAAACTGGCTAACTGAATTGTGTGGTAACCCACTAGGAGCTGTGGCGCTCCACCTCAATTTTAAATCCACCCAATACTCTAGCGCTAGTAAAAGAGGGATAAGCTCTACCGTTGTACTATCACCACCGACACTAGGATTCCCCGATTAACATACTACTGGACTAAAGACCATTACACAAACTATTTTCTTCTGAACCCTTTAAATACCAATGCTTCGCCCTGCTGCCAATTCTATTTTCAACTTAAAAGCTTCATTTTTGGCCTGAGTTGGTGATGGAAATAAAATGCGCATTCAGTTGCAACACAAAACATTTCGAAATTTTATCTTTTGGAAGAGATTACGACGCCCTAATTGAAAGTCAAAAAAGTGTCCTGATTTTAGAGTCCTGTTTGTACTAATTTAGGTTCCTGATTTTACTAATGTTGGGTCCCGTTTTTACAAATTCTAGGGTCCTGTTTTACAAATTTTAGGGTCCTACATTTATGGTTCTGTTTGTACAATATGCCATTTATATTTAACTTTTAGCTTGTATTATTTTAGATCTTGATGGGACCATGCTTATAACGTATATTTCAAAAAGTGATCCAAGTCCGATACGTGAACTAATCGAAGAAGACCAGCTCGAAGACGGGTCAAATTTGTACGATGGAAATTTTCGAGCTCATCAACCGTTTGCTCAAAAACTCGAAAAATTAATACACTACGATTTTTTGAACTTCAAATGCAAAAATATGGCTGGTAGAGAATACAAAGTTAATATAAAGGATTTGAGTGCTCTTAGTTGCCATAACGTGTTATTCATGTTTCTCGGACAGAAACCTTACAAAGTAGAAAAGTATTGCATAAAAGGTGATTATAGAGGTACGGACGCTTTGAATTCAGAATGGCCGACAAGAGATGTGCCGACAGACCAAAGACTCTTTGCAGATATTTTGGTACTAAATACAGCAGACTCGAAAAGAATGACTTTTACAAATAGTTCCATGCAATGTTTTGGTGCAGAAGGTGACTGGAGTTCTTTCAAAATGTTAATCAAATAAACTTTGGATTATAATATATCCTGACCTGGTCTTATATGTTCTAGGATAAATCTCTATATAGGAATAATTTTATTATATAATATTATTAAAATAATATACCCATGCTTCTCTTAACAATCTTTGAAGTTGTCCAAAGGCGGGCGGTCTAATAGACGTCCCTTCTATGCTTTGGCTGGGTCAGAGTAACGTCCCCGACTACAGATTAAAAAGAGTTAAGAAAGAACCGCTTTGAAAATCAGATACCAACTAAAAAACATCAATTTTCTTTGGGCATTTTCTCATTGCAATAACCCCATTTGTCATCTTGATCAAAGTCGTGGGTGGTTGAGCACCATTGTCTTTGTTCATTGTTTATTTCACCACCACCACTATTATTCTTTTGTTGTAAACATTGATAGTGTAATTGTCCTTTGTAAAGAAATGGAAACTGACAACAATGACCAAATGAATTTCCACCAAACGATTCTTGATAACAAGGATCTGAAAATATGGAATGAAAAATTAATAAACAAAACAGGGGATGGGATAACATGAAATAGAGACAATCTTTTGTGTCCGAGGAGTTAAAATCTTCCAGGGCTCAAACTACTGTCTAGGGACAGTCGAAAATAATTTTAGGGCGTAGATTATGAATCCTCCAACACCTCCCATCCAGGGATATCCCAAAATAGACATTTTTATGTAATATAAGCTCGACCAAGATTCTCATTGTTCTGACTACATCGTCATATGCTAATTGATAATGCAATAGATTTTGCCAATAAAATACTCTCCGTTCATAATAGAACAGTCCAATGTAATAATGCGTCAACTTACCCGTCGTACAACCTCGCACAATAAATTCATCACGATTAAAATATCCAATTTCGCATACTGCTCTATTATTCGACCAATCACTTTCCGTTACATTCCTCATCGGATTAACACCGACCCGTAGTGAATAATTACCGTACGGTACATTAGTCACATCAATCCATTGACAATCAATCCGATTACTATAATTATCAGCACAATTGACCGTAATTCCTTGATCACCTTTGTCGGTACAATTGAAATTCTTCTTGTACTCTGGTTCGCAGTCTGAATCTTCCAAACAGAAACTGGCTTTCTGCCCATGCGCAACACGGTAACCATCGCTATCTATTGGAATATTTGAAATGTCAAGTCAATACAAGCAACCAAAATTATTTAACTGAACTTTGAGAACGGAGTGCCACTTGAGTTCGAAGAGGTTGTGGACCTGCCAATTTGAGACAAATAAAGTTTTTCGTAGTAAAGTCTCTTAATTAAGTTTGGAGAACGAAGCATCAAGACAAAGATTTGTCTCTTTTATTCAAGCGAGACTTTGGTACAAAAGTATAACTAGCGGTAACTTTCGTTAAAATGCCACCGCAACACAACGAACTTTACATAAGGCATGAAATCATTCACTATCAATTATATTTGTTTGATGGTTGTACTTCGTCCCATTTTTGCAAAAACTACGCCTCTAAGTTGTAGCTGTTGTTTTAGATCTTGCGCTCTTTGCAGTTATAGCTCAAAATGGCGGATTAAGTGGACGGATGTCTTTTGAACACACGTAGGACCTCTCACTTTGTTTGTATGGGGTTTGGATGTTTGTTTGTTTTTGGAAGTTTTTATTCTAGAGTTGGAAGCTTTATCAGAATAGTTATAACGTTATAATGTATCTGATGTATGCACCAAGAAATATATACATGCAATAAACATTAGATTTTTGGTTTATTCTGATATTTTTCAGTTTGTGTTCATGGTAGATAGCTGCTTTTGCCTTGTTGTTGATTGGCTCCGCAAAAGTGTTTGAATTTTCTTTGAATAGGCTCAAAGTGATTTTTTTTTACTAGCGTAGGTCTAGGACAGACTGTCCTAATCTAACTGTTCAACTATCGAACTAATCAAACTTAATCGAATTCAATCAAACAACAAAAGTTCGATTTTAAGTTAATAATGTTATAAAATCAACAAAATTGTGAGAATTTGATTAATAATATCGTAACTATTTCATTGAGTTTGATTATAACTGCGATACTATTGAATGTTAATTGAACTTATCAAACTGCGATATAATTAATCGAACTTTAGTCGAACTGTGAAATAACAAAAGTCGTGAGTTACTAATTAATCAAACCACAATATTAAAAAAATGTGAGAATTCGATTAAAGTTCCATTATCGACTTAATCGAACTTTCATCGACTGACAAAGTTTGGTTAAAAAACCTGTTCGATTAGCTCGATTTTAAGAAAGTCAAATCTAAGGTGAGAGGAAACTCTTTATGGTGCCTTAAAAGATTTATAAAAGATTTTAAAACTTTTTCGACAAATACAAAAGATGAGAAAATGGGGAATTAAGGAATGATTATAAGATAATAAATATAGACCAAACTAAAAAATTAAGGATCATTTATCGAATGTATCGATATTGATTGATTATCAATTGCAGAAATCAATAAATAATCAGAAGGCAATCGATAACTAATCGATAAATTTTTTCGATGCTAGTTACTTATCGATAATCGATTACAATCAATAATTAATCATGTAAAATATCAAACCACCATGTTGTCATTCTTTGAATAATTTTTGATAAGATGCTTTTTCAGCTTTTTCATGCGAAACTATGAATGTCATCGCTCGCCTTAGGCTCACTGCGTGACAATAATAAATTTGATATCATTGTTTAGATACTGAAGATCACTCATTTTTGTAAAAAATTGGATACAAAATTTGCGTATTTTTGCACAAAACTTTGTGGTTAAAAAATTGGAGCTTTTTTTAGAAGATATAGCTAGAATGAAGGTCTTCACACAGAATCGAGTTCAAGTCTTGAGAAAGACGCCTGCAAAGTTTGAACGAGTGGTTATTGTAAAATTAGGCTCCAAATAGGGCATGGTAGAGACCCTCTGTTTTTTTTTGTTTTCGAAAAATACGGAGGTTATGTCAGTAGACTTTTTGGTTTAAGAGCGACGTGGTTTCAAAATGGAAGATGAGTTTTATGTTATATCGAATCCTTGGTTTCAGAAAAGAATAACAAATTTTTACCAATCAAATCATAAATGGCAAACGTTTCCATTGAATGATAATGTTTATGACATTGGTGCCATTGCCATGACGATTTGTCAACATGAGGCCTGAACGTCACGGCTCCTTTATTCATGAACCTAGAATAAGTAATAAATTTATTGTTTCTGATTGGTCGTGTGAAAGAATTACCATCATTATCGAATAATAAAAGGCATACAAATTCATTTGTACTCAATCAAAAACAGAGTTCAGATAGAGGTCAGCGTCAAAAGGGGGTTTTGAAATTTGACACCTTGCTTACCTTGCATAACCAACAAAAATTTAAATTTAAACAAATTAAGAAAATATTCGATTGTACAATAGTCAATAGACTCGTCATTGACCCACTGTGTTATAATATAACCCTAAAACTAAATATTGATTAATTTTGTATTCTTATGCTGAAATGGAGCACACCTTAAAACATAAAACATCCGAAAATCAAAGCCTTCGATGCCTTGTTGAAAACGAAAAGGAGATTGCTCTTCAAGTTTAAAGAACCTTTTCTGCCTGAGACTTTTAAGGTATTTCATCACCTTTGGAATCGGTTTTTGAAGCTTTTGATCTTTTCATCGATAACTCGTGATGATGTAACATTTATATATTAAAAGTACAGTTGAACCCATGTAATTCGAACTCATATAATTCGAATACTCACTTAATTAGAACAGATTCTTTGGTTCCATCAGAATTTACCTTGAAAACCTTACACTGGGCAGTTCGCCGTCAAGTTAGTCAGGGCCGCGCAGCGGCCCAAAAAGAAAGAGGAAACTCCCAGATATCCAACGAGCTATAAACCAACCTCTAATTCAGGAGATATTGACGTTTAAAGTTTAGCTCATTTTAACAAAAAAGTACCCAAAAAGGGCTCGGCACGGAAAGGGTTAAGAAAGAAATTTAATTACTTGTGATTTTAAGTCCAAAATGGTAGGTAATCACAATTTTCTCGATCAAACTTTTTCGATTTCATTGTAGAATGTATTGAATGCTACGATAGAATAGATGAATAGAACGATTTGAAGATAGAATGCCATTTTGACGCCGACCTCTTGTTCAGGCAAGGAAGTAGGCAAGAAATATTTTATAGAGTTTTCCGGTTTCCCTGAAATTTCCAGCAATATATATATATATTAGGTGGTTGTGAAACCGCTGTTCACGCAATGGCTGACATTTTCAATGACAATGATACAGAAGCTGTCCAAAGGTGAATGCAATCAACTAAACAATATTCCAAAGCAAAGGTGACTCAACCAAAGAAATACCAAAATATTTGCGAATATAACAAATCAAATTGTAAGAAACTCACAACAACTTGCAGTCTCTCAGAATTTTATTGGAAAATTCAAAGCTCGATTATTGAGAGAAAATGTCTAAAATAGAAACTAATAGCAACCAAAATGGAACCTGACCAATCAGCAGGTCGCAAGCACTTATTGCGGGAAAATTCTGAGCTTTCTGAGGATTTAAGGCATTTAACATTTTTAAATCCTCATATCTTTCCAAAAACACTGCACAGAAAAGTTCCTTAAAATATTGAGGAGATAAAAAGTACGTTCGCGGGATGGAGATTTATAACTAATTTTTATCTCCTTAGTATAGTACGGTATAGGACGCTGACATGTTAAGCGAATCATGTTTTTTGTTTTTGTTTTTTTTCATTTTATTGAATAAAGATGTTGTTGGGTACGTTTCTCATATGAAACAGTTATAGAATCAAACTCAAGTTTGAAGATGTCTGGTCCTGCACTCTCGACAACGTATCTCTTACCACTGACCGAAATAATGTAGTGAGGTTTCAAAACCCCTTTTAGCTTTGTGCTGAAATGATACGAGTTCTTTTTAATTTCAACATTCTTTAATGGTCCAGGATGAGGAACTACATCAAAGTTGGGAATTAAACAGTTTAATCGTGTCTCTTGATAGCCCTCCGGAAGCTGATCATCATCATCATCATTGGGATGTACAAGAATGACAATCCTATACGTATTGCCCTCTTTCGATAGAGTTATCACAAGAGAACCAGGATTTAAAGCAAAACCTGATGAACATACGATATCTTCTTGTCTATTTGTAGAATCATCCAATCCAACAACAGCCCATGGGCACACCATGATCTTTTCCCTTTCTTCTTTACGCTAGAAAAACGTTGCTGTCTCCGAGTACTTGGCATACTCTATTAAGAGTATGCAGATGATATTCCACATTCCTTTTGATCATTTCGTGACGAGGTTCAAAGAGATTGCCAAAAGCAAGCTTGGAACTTCTATATGGATTGGGTAAGAAACTATAGTTCTGCAATGAGGATCTTGTAGAGTAGATTTCGCCTTGTTCGAATCTCTAACCTTATTTTGAACGTGTTCCAGAAAGCAATCTGTAATTTGATCAACTTATTTTTTGCAATCCAACATCATCTTGTCTTTCAGCTTGCTTGCTTTTCGAATCCGCGCACGCGATTTCGCTAAATAAAATCCTGTCCAAGTACAGAAACTAGCCGCGAAATAACAACTTCTAGCCTGTTGAATCAAGCGTAAAAATAAGCCGTGAAGGATCCGCTCGCGATCGCCGTGAGAAAGGGAAGAACTAACTTTGACTAATTTCAATGGGAAATCAAGCTCGCATAAGGATACTGTCATTAGAATCTTTGCAGAATTTAACTTATTCGAAAACCCCACTGAAACAAACATCACAAAGCTATGGGAGGAAGCAGCCCACATTGCTTTGTTTCAGCACTCATGCTTTCAAATGATGACAATTGTCAAGGGAATGTCTTTTTTCAAAAGTTTGTCATCTTTGTCAATTGAAGAAATCTATGTTAGGTCGAAGCCCACAAGTGAGGCAATTATTGAAAATTTAGTCCTAAATGAAAAATCGAATCATGAACAAATTATCATTGAATTATACCAATTCCTTCGATTTGTTACTGCTTCCGCTTCAATGATGACAAATAGCAAATGTATAGTTGAGTTCTGTGATCTACCCGAAGCTTATCTCAAACCCAGGATCTCAGACATGCTTTTGCATACTTCATTTACCTCGACAATATTCATCCTTTATACAGTTAACTAACAACTTCAACAAATATATTCAGAACGGTGAACATTGGCTTGGCAATTGAAGTATGATGAGGATGATGAGTAAAAAAAGAAAATAAATTTATTACATTTTATGTTACAAATTAATTTTGTGAACATTCGAAGATGAAATTGTTGTTAACATCTAAAGTGTTCAAAAAGTCTTTAACAAGAATTCCTTTTTCAGAAGCATGGTCAGTGCAAGATTGTTTGTTTACCTTTGGAATTCAAGGCCCTGAGAAATATGTTCCAGAAAAAGTTGACCCCTCTTGCAATAAGTTATATTTTATAATCTAGTGTTAAAAAACTAGATTTTCTTTCTTTTTCGCACTTTGATATGAAAGTATACATAGTCATATTGTTTAAATTGTGCTTTGGCAACATCAAAGTGAGTTTCTGCTCTGTTTGAAAACGTGGGAGGTTTGGTTATTAAAATGTAAATTTATTACCTCATATTTCAAAAAGTTGTTTTGATTTCTATTTCGTACTGCATGTTACTGAATACTCATATAGACCTTTCACATACAAGAGCAATGCACCACATAATGCATGTAGTACAAGGAGTCAATGCTTTCTTGGGAATTGTATATACAATTTATGTAACATTTTTGGAAAACACTGTCAATCGTTACTGGAGTTACTGGAAACACTACAGTTTATACAATCGAAAAATTCTTCTTTGAATAGATACGACTTGATTACACTCGAACGTCCTGTGTTCAACTTAGAACGAACTGTTGTTTCATGATTTTTAACTTCAAAAATGTAATTGGACGAAAGATCGAGTTGACTTGCGTTCTGATGAAATGTGACCATTTGTTTGATAATAGGACCCAAAGTGATTCACATAAGACGCTCACATAATCGAACGTTGGATGTTTTTTTTTTGGTTTTAAATTTTGTAATGACTTTCTTAATTTATTAATCAAGTCATCAAACTTGTTAATGAAATTGAAAATGGAACTTTTCTTAGAACATCATCATTTTTAAAAACATTTTCACCCGATTGACCCCAAAAAAGCCTGATTTTTTTGAGTCAATCATATGGAAACATTGTTCCATATCTTTTGACTGAATGAATATTTTAGAAAAATGCATGGTCTGTAGTGAAATTACCGATTAATCACGAGTAACAAAGGAGAAAAAGGCCATTGTTTCTAAACTTATTATGATTGTATATAATTAAAATATCACAAAAAAGACTTATGCAGGTCTACTAATGAATTTCTTTAGTTTTACACCATCTGGCTATAAAGTAGGTCTCATCAAAACACTTATAGATCGACCTTATAAAGTCAACAGTAGTTGGCTTAGTTTCGATGTAGATTGTAAAAATATCAAAACTGTATGTCAGAGAAATAATTTTCCCTTGAGTATGGTCAACAATGGAGTTAAAAATTATATTGATTTAAATTGCTTTGAAAGCGTTCTGTAAATTAATATAAGCGTGTTTTTTTTTTGACAACATATTTATATAAGAGAGAGGTG
>JAUJPO010065513.1:0-12487 GCA_032270745.1 Tiaropsis multicirrata | reverse complement strand
TGATTGGCCTAACAGAAAATGTATAACACGATATACTTTAATGGCCTATATAACGTACAAATTAACATTTAATGCATCACAAATTACGAAAATTCACTATGGTCAGAACCCTTCAGTCTACAAACGAAAAATCTTTCTGTCAAATGAAAGAAAAGACTTTGGCAGAGATAAAGAAATTTGAGGCGAATCGGGCCAAAGTAGAAGAAGAAAAACAAAACACAAAAATGTAAAACAAATTGAAAAGGAAAGATAAAAATGTTTCAAACCTAGTAATTTAATCCCCTCTTATTATTAGTGCGGCATGACCAAAATAATTATTTTTTAATGTCAAATAAATTTTTTTTACTTTATTAAGCTAATGCGGTTTTGATCTGAATTCCCTCCATTTATTAGTGCTGATTTGAAATGAAGAAAGAAACCTAGCTATTTTATCTCTTATTTTTAATGTGTCATGACCAAAGATTTACGGTAACACCACTGGTTCAGATATTCATGATATGCGTAAGTTGCATTACGTCATTTTCCTAACGGAAACACCCAAAATAGAGGGCAAATTCCGGATTTTTCGGCTGTCTCCGTTAACCAAAGTGACGTAATGTTAACTTACGCATATCATGAATTCGATACTCCGTTGCTCTATTTTTTTCTTAACATACCGGGTGATTAAAAAAAAAAAACTTTGGACGTTTGTTGAATCCTGGGGCCGAAAAAGATCTTGATTGAAACCAAAGTCACTTTTTCTAAAAGAGGATAGTCTAACTAAAATTTTAGGTATAACTTAGGTTTGGCTCAGTTGTCAAAGAGTTATGAGCTTGCAAAGTTCCCATTTCGGAAAGTGCAAAAACACGTCAAAAAAGGGGTATCAAATTAGGTATTTTTTAACAATTCCGTCCGAGTTTTCTTTTGAGTCACCTGGTAGTAATTAGACAAAAAATATTTAGGAATCATGAAATATATCAACTCATATCAACTCATTTACATTAAAAAAATATCCATCTAACCTTAATTTGAGTTCTGAAATTTAAACAGTGAAACTTTATAACCCATGCAAAAAAATTATTGAAAAAAACATTGAAACCAATAATTTTAAGTCAACTGCCAAGACAATGAGTTTATTTCTTGAATATTTTATTATACAACCTGCAATAGAAAATAAATTGACTACTCGTGTAAAGGTTAGAGAAATAAAGAACTGAAAACAATTTAACCCCTATAAAGAAGTCTTCAAAATCTTTAAAAGATTCAGTGTATAATAGAATATTTGCCTGTCATTGTCTTTGTCGCATATCCTTTTAAAGACGTCGTATCTTGATTTCTGAAAATGTTGGTTTATAACTTGTACTGGACGAATGCCACATGATACGGTTGTACCAATTTCGCGTGAGATATTTGTCGTACGGCCCGTTCAGGTTGAAGGTTCGGCTATAACTTGCACAAGTATTGCCGGAGCCGTTAAGCCACCAACCGGAGAATTGATAATCTCTAGCACAGTTGTAAGAGGGAGATCCATCATTATCTCTGTCCCAGGTCGAGAATTCAATTTTGTTTCGGTATGTAGAGAATGTTGACGGAGAAAAGTCTCCGGATGGCCCGCTTACGTGGAGGAGGTAGTTGCTTCTTTCGCTGTCTACTTGAACGTGAGAGAAACGACTGGTGTAGAGATATGTATTGCTTCCAAGAATTTGGATTTGGATCATCATTTCAGAGCCTTTCGGGTAGACGGCTTGTAGAGTTAGGAGATGAATTTTATCGTTGCCGAGCCAGAATTCTCGGTGAAGCTTGCCGAATCCATCCTTTTAAAGTAATCATTGAAGTAGTAAAGTATACAACAATTATATGAACATATGACAATTTTAATAATAAAGCAACAACAAAGGCATCAAAGAATGATATGTGATGGTTTTTATGATATAAATTGCTAAGATTAAAAAAAATTTGAATAAAACAAGAAAAACAATATTTGAATATCTTACCTTATATGCATTCCATCGTCGATAGAAATTGACAGAGCCGTCCATCCGTCTCTGGATGACGGTCCAACCGCCTCCAGATGTTGTTTGATCGCAATAAACTTGAGTTGTGCGATAACCATTCATGGTGACTGTATAGTAACCATTAATGTACATTCCATTTTGTCGGTGAGCCAAACAATCGCGTTGTGGTGATTTGTTTCGGCAATCGCAGTAGTATTTCTTCGTGAGAGTAAAATCATCTTTGCAGATGCATGAACCACAACTTCCACGGGCGTGTACGGAACAGAAGGAGGATCTCAGTTCAACTCGTTCCTCAAGCTTGTTGTACTTGGATTGTAGAAGCTGGAAATTAGTCTTCAATTTATTGATATCGCTGGTGTTGTCCCCATAGACCATATAAATGGTCAGAAGGAACATCAAACTTCTTCCGAAATTCTTCATTTTTCAGTTTCCAGTTAAACAAATCTTTTGGAGATGATATTGACCATCTTTCGACTTGCTCTTTTTATAGAAGTCCTTTACAAGAAAAAGCAAATCATTGATTTCCATATATTTCCTCCTCGGAGAAGTTTTTTTTTCTTTGAGACTTGCACTTTTAAAAAATTGCAAAGCACTCCTTCGCGTTGATATCCACGCGCGCAACTTTCAGTGATGATTTAGGTTGTTTCTACCTACAAGTGTTTATTTAAACAGCCGTTTGAACTGGGTTGAGAAAATAGAAGAAGTTTTTTAAAGTGGCAAGTAGAAAAGTCCTTAAGCACAATGTAAACCTTCAAATAGTATCCTCCCACTTCTTCTAAACTCGCAAAAATAAAACATAACATGTTCGTTATTATTCCCATTTATTGAAATCGCATTGCTTTCGAAAGAATATTTTAAACATTTTCTGGTTATTGCAGTTTTTCACTTCAAGGAGTGTCCAAAAATGTTTCAAAACAGTTTAACGACAAAAACAAATTCCATAAATAATCCCGATTAGATTTATTTCTCCCTTATCATATACTTATATGTTATCGGACAAATTTTAGCCGGACAAAATTCTAGTCACCTTCAAAAACTTTAGTAACTTTTGTAAGACTAAAATTTCATCCGACTAATTACTTACTATTAATTACTATTTTCAATATCGGGATGCGGTTGTGGTGCGGTTGTGGTGGCCCAAACACTCCGACAAGTTTTAGTCTTAAATTTTTCAGCACATACAAAAACTTTAAGTTTGAGTAATTTGTAGCACTCACTTTTTTAATAGATAGACTAATTTAACTCGATTACTTTATAAAATATTTATTTTTTTATAACAAATTTGAAATAATGGAACATATGACATAATATGAAGATTTTGAAGACCACAGACAAATTTTGAAGAGAATACCGTAATTATTGACGTTACATTGTAAGAAACGTTTCGGTGTTTAAAGTCGCAGTTTAGTTCAAGTTTCGTAATGTCAATCGCCCCGCTAGGATGATGGTTGAACCAGAGGCGCGCAAAAAAAAACCATAAACAAAAACAATTCGATTTTTTTGAAGGAAGAAAGCTATTTTCCGCGCCTTCTTATTCAACATATTCTTGTTCCGGTTCTTCGTCTAACTTAGATGTTGACGTCGTGTGAACAAGTAGAAAGAATTTACCTTTCCTTCACCCAGTAGAAATCATACTGTGACACTCCATTTTGTTGACGGTGTGGTTGTTGATTTGGGTCGTAAATGTTGTGATGAACTTGAAATTTTAGGATTTTATATTAATTAAACTCCTTAAGGCTTATTCAATTTAGTGGGAATTGGAGTCTTTCACACATTATATTGATTGATCCCAGGCTAGATTGATCCAGCATACAATCCCACAGTATTGTTTATGAAATGTTATTACTGCGGCGCTGGTCATCTTTTTGACAAACATCAAGTCAAAATCATCTTGCCTAGTTATATTGAATACCCTTCCACTAACAAATAAAAGAAGGCGGTCCTAGTTTACAACATTACCAAGTTATGGGTGAATTTAAAGTATTATCTCTCTTTGTCCTTCCGATAAAATACTGTTTTGAGGTGGGACCTTACCATAGATATTTCCCCCGATTTAGAGTGTCCTGGGATCAAATAATTTAGGTAGGACCCGGTCCTCCACTCTGAGCAAGGGTTATAGACAGCCTTCGTATATCTAGGTAGTTTTTAGTTTCATACTAGACTAGGTTGATGCTTAGCATCTCATTCTTTTTAAATTAATAAACATTCGCTTGATATCTATGTGGCAACGAAATATTTTGAAAGCGTAGAACAACACTAATTTTGATAGTTTGAGGGGGTATATTATTTTCTTACTTGCCAGGGCCCTTGAGTGTTGGAATATATTCAGCTGTGTGTTCAGTGCTTGTGATTTTTTCACATGAAGAACGCCTACATTTCTTTAAACAAAATGTTTAATTAAAATATAGATATGCTTCTTTTCCGTGGTCGGACTCACAGAAGATAAAATTTTACCTCTTATTTCGTAGTTAATAAACTTATATAGTTATTAAAACGAAAAATAAAAATATAATGACTTTCATGGAAACTATGACTGAGAAAAAAGGTAAACAAGGGAAAAATGAGAGTATTATGGTCTACTTCAAATTATTATAATTTTATAAATTAAAACGAAAAATAAAAATATAATGACTTTCATGGAAACTATGACTGAGAAAAAAGGGAAACAAGGGAAAAATGAGAGTATTATGGTCTACTTCAAATCTTGAACTGATTTGTAAGTTATTTTATATCCCCTTTTATTTCATATTTTTCATTTGTGAGAAATGGGGAAAAGTTAGTATGGGTCCAGACTAAATAGTTTGAGAGCTGCCGCCCTCATAAGCCTCAGAATTTTGACCACTCCCATTATTTTCGCTGTAATAAAAACTGGCTCAACTTCAGTATCTTTCGAATCATTCGTAGGCCCAATTGTAAATTTCATTACTTAGAGAAGATTTTAGCATTCCTTAAAAAGTTTTTACATCTTTTCAAGAAACTTTTAGCTTCGTTTTGGCGAAGAACTCGTCCCCGGGGCCCAAAAATGAAAAATGAAAGAAATCATCCCCAGGTATTCGCGCAAGAAACAAGAGTACCAATTTCAGGCAAATTCGACAATTTTTGGACTCTCAGGCCCCACAACTTGTCCCCAGACTCCAAGAATGAAAATTTTCAAAAAATGAAAAAAATCGTCATTTTTGAAGTCTCCAGGCTGCCCTAAAGATTTTTGTACACACACAGCCAGACATAGACAGACATTGTCAGATTGTAGTTCAACTTATGGTTGAGAACTATTAAAAAAGTTAGGGTTGTACTATAACTACCTGCAAAATTTCAGCCATGAAGCTTATGACCTAAGTTTTAGTCCTTTTTTGCGGTCCAAACTTTGAAGGGTTCTGACCAAGTCAAATAAGCGGAAATTTTGGTTAGATTTGCTATTTTAGGCATCTCTTATAGGGTTATACTAACTAACTACCTGCAAAATTTCAGCCATGAGGCTTATGACCTAAATTTAAGCCCTTTTTTACCCCTTTTAAGTTGGTTAGATTTGATCAAATAACCGGATTTTCTGGTTAGATTTTTAGTTTTAGGTTTTCTCAAGGGTTGTACTAATCAACTGCAAAAGTTGAGCCATGAGGCTTTATGACCTAATAAAAAGGTCTCAAACTAAAAAGGGGAGAGTGGGTCGATTCAAAAGGTGCAATATGAAAATTTATAATATTTAATTTATTTGAAATGAGGTCCGGAATACCCGAGTTCAATTTTCGTGTTAACCATCATTATGACGTCATTGTTCGAGTTAATAACTCAAATTGTTTTAAATTTTTTTTTAACATTTAACATTTCAAAATAACGTTACAACCCAGCAGACACAAGACATTTATTTCGTCAACCTGGTTTCAAAAAACACGTCGAAATCACGTCGAAAACACGTCGAAAAAACGTCGAAACAATGTCGAAAAATGTCTCCTGGGAATGCTTAATTGACATGAAATTTTAACTAGGCTATTTCGGACCTCATTTTAAATGGCACACCAACAAGCAACAAATTCTTTTGATTTCTGTTCATGAGTGTAAAGGTGCACGAAACTCGGTGTTGTCTTATGTTCAAAATTCACTGTCTCTTTTTTTACAACAAGAACAAAATTGATTAAAGCACTTCAACAGGCACACAACGTTTTTCCAACATTCTTCCAACGTCCAAATAACGTTCTGACGTTGAAACATCGTTGTTTGGAAATTTAAAAAAAACGTTCGCCTGCTGGGTAATCAATAGTATTTATTTTTCTTACTATACTATTTAACGAATGACGTACAACGTACGTTCATTGCTTTTCAGCCGAAATACCCCATTGTTTTAGAAAGCAATTTAGCCTGAAATTAAGTAAATTTTTTTATATTTAAGTTTTTTTAAAGCGTTTTCGAATCTTGAATGCGAATCCCGAATATCTAGCTCCAGCGAATCTACCCATAGTGAAATTGTTTATCTTAAAACATAATTTTCATTCGAAAAATTATAATTCTTAATGCGTTTTTTAGACTGAAATTTTAAATTTGCCCACTCCCAGTGCCACTGAACTTTAGCCCCCCCCCCCCCCTCTACAAAAAAAGGAAAAATGCTTCCTACTACGGCACTGGCATATTAAAAGAGTCATGCTTTAAAAATGTGTAAAAGAAATTCAGCTTCTATAAACACTTAAATTAATTAAAAACTCAGTGAAACTCAGTAGTAAAGCCTATTCTGTTTACTTCACTTGTATCAATTTAAATGCATGGTTACTTCATTTCATTAAACAATCTGCGGATGCGGTGGCGGGTTTTTAACTCTCTCTCAAAATCCTTAAAAGGCAATGAATAAAGAGTACTCTTCCACTGATGCAAAAGAAAACTAATTAAAAATGAATACGTTTTTTTTATTAGAACATCAAAATTTTAGTTGAGGCTGGTTGTTCTTATTTTTCCAACCATTTTTAGCCTCAGGGGTTCTTACTCATGTTTTTAATAATAAATGAACCCAAATAACAAAGAAAATTCATATTCCCACTGTTGAGGATGTCGATTTTTCTAAACACCAACCCCCGGATATCCTTGGTCCTCGAACTCTTTAAAATTGAAATATTGAACCCTACCCTCTGGATATCTTCAGATTTTTACCCCCTGGATATCCTATATCATCATCAGGGGGGATACGGACTTTTTCTGGAAAAGCCCATTGCATTGTCTCGAAAAAACTGTTATAGTATCAAAATTAATTTCAGCTCGGGCACGTTCTTAACATGTTCTCCTCGACTAAATCTCAGCCTGGATGTTCTTATAAACTATGTTCTAACAAAAATAAAAACGTGTAATCAAATTTGTTCAAGTGAGAAAACTTAAAATGTAGTTTCAGCTTCAGCATTCTTATTAAAACTCGCCAGGTATATATATGAAGGGCTTTAAAAAAAAGAACGGATGTCTCAAATTCAAAACCAGAACCAAAGACATGGGACTTACTTCAATCATTTCGCTAGCCTTGTATCTCACCGGTTACTTGTTGGTGGATGCAGATACCTCTAACGAAATTAGCAATTTGAGAAGTGAATTCAAGCTTCTCGAGGCTAAATATAACAGGCTAGCAGCACGAATAAACCTGCGATCATCGTATTGCAGCCTACAGGCGCAAGGAAAATGTGGGACGTGCATTTGCAAAGATGATTTCACTCTTACCAAGAAATACTACTGCGATTGTAGGAACCAAGAACCACAAAGGGATTGTCTAGGGCACTATCAAAACGGAATGAAGATTGATGGTTACTATGAAGTAAACATGAATGGCTATCGAACAACTCACGTTTATTGCGATCAAACAACATCAGGAGGCGGTTGGACCGTCATCCAGAGACGAATGGACGGCTCCGTCAATTTTTACCGGAAGTGGAATGCATATAAGGTATATAGCACCACGTTTTACTTTATTTATTTATTGTTTCCAGTCTATGTATCACTTATAAATTCTAGAGCTTGCAAAGTTTACATGAATGTTGTTTCTTCAACAAGGAGAGGGAATAAAATATACTTATGCTTTGGCTAAGAAGTTCGCATCCTCATAAAGATATGAAAACGTATAAACCCTTGCGGCGTTGAACCCACCTTTAAGATATTAGGGGGTTGAAAAGAGAACTACCCAAAACAAAACTAAGATAAAGAAGAGAAAGAATCATGAAAGGAATCACTTGCGAATGACATCGAATGAAATCCAGCAGTTGAAATGAATAGAAAGCCGGACAGAATTTTAGTCGGAAAAAGTTTTAGTCACCTCCAAACTTTTATTAACTTTTTTTCCGACTAAACAATCGGACAAAATCTTAGTCACTTACAAAAGATTTAGCCATTAATTTAGTTTTGTCCGATATTTTTCAAATTATTTATGCCGTATCAAATTTCAAAAAGATTACTTACTCTCGAAAACTTCGCTTCAATTTTTTCTAGATCTGTTACTTTGTTTGGGAAAGTTAGTTAAACTTCCCTTCTCTTTTAAATTGGCTCGTTTTCCTACCGCTTAGGTTGGGTTTTGGGAAGCTTCACCGTGAATTCTGGTTCGGCAATGACAACATTCATATTCTGACCGCACAAGCTGTCCTACCTAAAGGATCCGAACTTTTGATTCAATTGAAATTTGAAGGTCACAGCAACACGTTATACAATCAATACTATTCGCACGTTCAAGTTGATAGCGAAAGAAGTAACTACTTAATCCACCTCAGCGGCGGCTCCGGCGGTTACGCTTCCCTCTTTGCGTCATATCTAAACAACATCGAATTCTCAACATATGACAGAGATAACGATGGATCGTCCTCGTACAACTGTGCTAGAAATTATCAATTCTCTGGTTGGTGGCTCAACGGCGCCGGCAATACCTGTACAAACATTAGCCGGAACTTCAATCTGAATGGCCCATACGATAAGTATCGGATAAAGAACTGGTACAGCCGAATGTCCTGGGATACGTCGAGTTCATCTCGAAAACCAACATTTTCAGAAATCAAGATCAGGTGCCTTTTAAATCAACTCAGTGATAAAACTGAACTGGATAGACCTTTCCCGAAACCCTCAAAAACCCTGAAAATTTCAAGAGGTTTTATCTCAACTAGATCAAAAGATATTTCACTTTCGTTTTCTATCAAGCGTCTCTTATTTTTGAAGCTACCGATAATCTTCCATACTTAGCCTCGTTTTCATGAAAACACGTTTTTAAACCTCTTTTTTATTAAAGAATCTTCTATTGAAATTATTCACTTTCGTGAGGTAAAAGAAAAAGTATTTGAGACATTCACAATATTATGATTGCGCAATAGGTTTCAGGAAAGGTCTATTTAATATAGATAAGCTAACAAAATCACAAGATTTGAAACCATTTTTTTGTTGTTTTTTTGTTTGGTATTTTCTAGAAATATTTTTTTAAATGTTTTTATGACTCAATTTTGTTCTGGACAATTTTGTTTTTCCCAGCAACAGGCTGAATAATTTCATTTGAGAAAAAAAAAAGTTTGAAAAATAGTATAATTTTAAGTCTTTTATCAACATATACAAACTAAGGGCCCTGACCATAGTGAATTTTCGTAATAACGCAACTATTTGTGAGTACAACTGAACCCATGTAATTCGAAGTAAATCTGCGGTCCCGTCCGACTTAATCAAACTTAATCAAACTCCCATAATTCGAAAACTCATTCATGTAATTCGAACGAAAAGATCCGACGGAAAAAGTTTTCCCCACCGAGATTAAGCATTTTTGTAAAAAGTACATGGATTAACGTCTTTATCACGTCTTTTTAAGGTCCATGCTTCATTGATTTCTTAATGTGAAAACAAAAGGTTTCACCTTCAAATTCCAAAACCGATTTTTCACTATGGTCCAGAGCTCTAAGAACATTCTATCGTTTCCCATTACTGACGTAATCTTATCAGATTTTCCTAATGTCAATGACAAACGGAACTGGCGTTCATTAGTCCAAAAACCTTACTAGGGTATGTTTAACTAACTGTTCACAAATTTTAGTTCCAAGACGCTCGCTGTGATAAAGGTTTTCGAGTAAATACACCTAAACTAAAATTTACATTGGAATTGAAAAATGTTGATCTTGCTACGACAAGAGGTACTACCAACGCCTCGAGGGTCTAAAAGCTGTTTAAACATTGTCAGAAAAGTTTTAGTATCCTCTAAAAAACAACACAAGATTCATCTTTCAAAATGTCCTCCACGATGGAGCGCTATTTTAAATTGCTATGTAAAGGAATTGGGGTTGAAATATCTCACAGAAACGCAGATAAAACCCCTTGCTCTCCACCTCAGATCACGAAATAACATAACTTTGAAAAAAAGCAAATTTCCATTACGTCGAAGAAAGATAGAAAATAATCTATAAAAAGATGATAGTTTTTAAGATCGTCTAATTTTTACGTCAAAAAGACGTTATAAAATAAATACCACATTGCGTCGATTAGAAAAGAGAGACAGCCATCAAAATAAAAATGTTGGCATTCTTCCTGGTCGCTTTCTTCTGTTCATCATTCACCAACATCATCTCTGGCGATAACACCGCAGATATCAAACAATTGAAAAGCGACTTTCTCCTTTTGCTAAACAACTACAGAACTCTACAAACCAATTACAAAGATTTGCGAACAAAATACACAACTTTGGAAGAGAGGAATAAGCTGAAATCTTCATATTGCAGCTTGTATGCTACAGGAAAATGCGGCTCGTGCATTTGCAAAGATGACTTCAATCTACCCAAGAAACACTACTGCGATTGTCGAAACCAATCACCACAACGCGATTGTTTGGCTCATCGACAAAACGGAATGAAGATTAATGGTTACTATGAAGTAGACATGAATGGCTATCGAACAACTCACGTTTATTGCGATCAAACAACATCTGGAGGCGGTTGGACCGTCATCCAGAGACGAATGGACGGCTCTGTCAATTTTTACCGAACATGGGATGAATATAAGGTAAGCATCCTAATATTTTATGATAAGTTCACATTCTTGAAGCATCTAAGAGATATATTTATAAGAATGAAATTTCCTGCCAATGAAAAAATCACATATCTCTAATTTCTATGAAAAACTAGAAAACCTGATGAGAGCCAACTACACTGATCTCTACTTTTATCTACAAGATCGGGCTTTACTCCTATAGGTATACTTTAACAAAATTTTCACATTTAAATGTCAATCAGGGGGTGGGCAAGCTATATCAGTGGGATGTTCCAGAGTTTATTGTTCAGAGAGGGTGAAGGCCCGTGAAGGGTATGTGTAACATGAAGTTGGCCTGGGATAAATATTTACCCGAAATACACCGATCCAGTAGGAAATTGCTCTGTCATTAGAGATAAACACAAGGCAATAGGAATTCCGAAATTTTATATATGTTTTTACAATTTTACTCTGTAGGTTGGTTTCGGTCAACTTCATCGTGAATTATGGCAAGGAAACGAGGACATTCACGTTTTGTGTGCGCAGGCGCTTTATCCCAAAGGTTCAGAAGCGATGATTCAAATCAAAGTCCAAGGTCTGAATTACCTTTTCACCAACCGCTATTCACATTTCGAGGTTGGTAGTGAAAGAAGCAACTACTTGCTTGTGGTGAGTGGTGCATCGGGACAATGGCATCCCGAATACTTCGCACGCTATCAGAACAAAGTTGAATTCTCGACCTGGGATCGAAACAATGACGGCTCGACTTCACATAAATGTGCTTACACACACCAATTCTCTGGCTGGTGGATCAACGGCTCCAAGAATAGCTGCACCAACGACGAAGCTGCAAGTCACAACCTGAACGGACCGTATGATAAATACCGCACCAAGACGTGGTATAATAGAATCACCTTTTTCAGCCAAAATCATCCCTGGTTTAGCGAAATTAAAATTCGCCGTAAAATTTGAAAGGACACAAAGTAGGTCTCTGTTTTATTACAGGATTAATAAATATATATCTGAAAGGGAGACTAATAATAGAAATAAAGTCATGAGAAAGATACCATAATAAATAGAATTTATGAAAAAATTATTTTGACGTCAAGTTTTTTTTGTATGTTCCCAAAAAATGATCTCTAGAAGATGACACAAAACCTACAGCAACTGCTAAAAAGTCTACTTTTCTGAAAAGTTTCAAGCGGTTTCAAAAAACAGAAAAAGCTGTAATTTTTTTTCAAAATTGGAGGTCTTTTACCCGGAACATTTTAACTATTTCTTTTAATAAATTCATCCAACTCTCACACTCTAATCATGAAGGTAAGAAAAACACATGGAAATTCAACTCATACTATTCCATTGTATCTAATCCTTGATAGCAAATTACTGCTTTGTTGCTTTGAGAAAAAGCAATTACTCAGGCCTGCACTCATGGGATATTAAAGTTGATGAGAATTTCAATCCTTAAATAAAAAAATTCTATACACTTTTAATGAGTGCATTGAAAGATAACACCGTTTTTAATAAAATGTGAGAAAGCCTTGCAAAAA
>JAUJPO010065502.1:0-12487 GCA_032270745.1 Tiaropsis multicirrata | reverse complement strand
TATTGAGTAACAACTGTTTTCCTTGACTGTCAATTAATAAATATTGACAGTCAATGAAAATTATTGATTATCAAGTTCTTTTTCTTGACAATCAAAAAAAGTATTGTCAATCAATGTTTCACATTTACTGTCAATGTTTTAATTGGCTGTCAATCATGATTTATTATCGATCAATATTTCACATTTACCGTCAATGTTTTTGATTGAATATCAATCAGGGTTTATTGACAATCAATCTTGATACATTGACAGTCAATTCTTTATTGATTGTTGACGTTTTGCATTGACTGTCAACCATATTTCATCAAAAAAGAAAGATTGCGGCATTGCAAGTCAATGATTTTTCAATAGCTTTTTAATATCTAACTTATCAATATAGACAAAAGAATTCTTCTCTTGGGTAAAGAAATTTTTTTGTGCAAAAGTGGGATTAATGGAACAGAAACAAATAGACTCATTATCTATCTCTTACCACATCTTTGTACAGTGCTATCATAGTGTGTCAGTCAGTTTTTAATTACAACTTCCATAGTTTTTTCTTCTCTTTGGGTACAAAAAGAGGGAAATTGAAAAGAAAAACCGCGTAGATGCAAGTTTGTCGAATCATGGTCGAATACAGTTTGTATACCCCGCCTCGTTAAGATTCTCGCGATAAAATATTGTTCGAAAACTCTTTCGAATATTTTGATAGCGATTCGAATGTTTTTGTTTGGTTTTCCTTCTATGAGTACATTTTGTACATTTTTTACATTTTCAATCATGCATGCGTCGCGCGCGTGATATATACGCACATTATGGACATTTGATTGATTGTTCAATTTGTTGCTTTGAGCAATAACTTTAAGTTTGCTGTTGTTTTTTTTGAATAAAATGGTTGCGATATTTGCATGGTCTCGCATGGAGGCTAATTTTCGACAGAATACTGCGATTTAAAAGGTTAGGATCAAACGCACGATGTAAACAATGTACAATGTTCAAATTCGAAATGGACGGATGGAAAATGCTTCGTGGAAAGTAAATTGAAATAGGTAAGGAATTATATTATGACTTCTTCAAGAATTTAGCAGCATGAGTGTAGTTACTATTTGCTGCTGTTCAGCAAGTTTCCTATCGTTTTTCACTTAATTATCTTTTTTCATGATTGTTAGTTAGTTCGTTAAGATTCAAGTGTGCTGTTAAATATCTATAAAATGTCTTCTGGTGGAAAGATAGCCGGGGAAGTTGTTTCAGTTTAATTACATAGTAAGTGCGAAAGATTTTGACAATAGTCTTTCTCATCAAGTATACAATACACATATTTATATAAACTTTTATAAAAATTGATGAAAATTGAATCAATCTATACTATGACATAGTCTATGTGACAAAAAAACAGAGCGAAAAATAACGGGATAAAATCTTATGACTTCAAATAACTATTAGTGCCGTCCAAAAGGCCAAAATTTGAAAGAAAGTTTCTGCTTACAAAAGTTTGCACTTTCTAAAGAAAATGAGGCAAGAAGAAACTTTGAATAAATGTTATATTCATGAAAACAAAATTTGTGCAACCATAACACTAAAGCAGAACATGACTCTCATACCATGAAAACTCATCTATATTTTCATGACCAACAAACCAAATATTATTTTCTTCTATTGCCACCACAAGAGGTCTCGATAGGTTTCCCAACGATACAAATTTCTGAGTTTTTCTTTCATTTGGACCATTCCAAAAGCCTGTCTCGTGGTCTTTTGACGAAACATACTGGGCGACTTTGGCATAGTTCGTCGAATCTATTTGAATCAACTCTAAAATTTCTACGAAACAATTTTCAATATGGTCGAAACAAAATTCATTGATTTTATAGATCGCCTGATCTTCAACATAATCAACCACTGGCTCGATTTTCTTGAATTTCTTCCCAAATTCAGCATCCAATTCAAAAAAATGCTTCTCTTCATCTGAGAGTTTGAATTGAACCCCACGGTCAACATTTTCAATTATTCCCTCACGTTGGAAAACCTGGTTGCTGAAGTTGCAAAGGGTATTATCACGGTCCTGTAGATGATCAAATTGACCAAGGAATTGTGAAAACAAAACCCAATCCAAGATCTGAATGAAATAAAAGAAGAAGAAAAATACTTATCTCAGAAATATGTTTTTTTCAAATGCAAATTAATTAATATAAACCTTTTTTTATCAATCTTTTATTACTGTAGTCCTTTTTTCAATATGAAATTAACATTTTAAAATTTCTATAAATCAGACAAAAGTACGATTACTAACAATTTCATAGACAGACAATATTATTTTAATTCTATATACTATACACTAAATCGCCAAACTTTAAGATGAAATTTTATTAAATTATTACTCCAAACAAAACATTTCATGAGAATCAATCAATTGTTGGGCTACATATCCTTCAATTAAAATGAGCTTACCTGAACAGTTTCCATGACACATTCTTCCATTTTTGAACGATTCATGACTCTTCTTGTTATCCAAGAATTCATTCTTTCGTTTGAATACATCCAAGAGGCATAAAGAGGTCCATTGTCCCTGATCTTTGAAATAAGATGTTTCAAAATGTGTGTAGTAATGTTTGATAGGTAGATGGAGCAGTCCCTCTCTAACAGTGACAGAGCAATGACAATGTCCTCTTCTAGTGCACTTAATTCTTCTTCGTCAAACCTTCTGGCGTGGGTTCGAGCCATCACATTAAAAAAGTACACCAAACTTCTTCGTTGTCTCAAATCAAGGCAATCTTTCAATAAAAAAATCCATATACGGTTTGCTGTGTACTAAAATGTAAATAAACAGTAAAAATGTTTAGAAATAATTCAATTTGTGTCAAATTAATTTGAGAAAATAAAATGCAATTTAATCCCCCTACAATTTTCAGGGCTCAGAGCTTTTATTAGAATCAAATGAAAACCTCTTTGTAATACGGCCTTTCTGATCAAAAAGTTTTTAAGTATGAAATCAAAGAAAAAGAGAAAAAAAAGGCTACGATTAAAGAACACAAAAAAGGAAAAAGAATTTGAATTATAATTTACTAAAAAGATTTTACAACTTACTTCCGTGCAACCATGAGTATTTTTCAATGCAATCTTTGGTGTTGTAAAGACATCACCAGTGAAACCAGAGAAGGTGCTGGGAAATCGTAGTGTCTTTTTGCATCTTGATGAGATAAAAAAAGATTATGTTATTTTTTTTCACGGTAAGAAAAAGCATCATGACAAGTTTTGATGTATTTTAAACTGTACAAGATTTGTCAAGACCTTGAGCGATTCAAGACTGTTATTTATTGAGTCATCAATATAACGAGGTATTAAATGAAAATTAAAATGGAAAAAACAACTATTGTTTACCTTTGATTACCAATTTCAATTTCATCTTCTGTCAAGGGTTTTGTTTTTTTTATTCGATAGGTCTTCTTGACAATGGACAATTCCGTCTCAGCACTATCCAATTTTGTTTGATCAACATTACCTGAAAGTCGTATAAGAATTTGATCAACAACACTAAATGGAACATGATTTTACATGAGGTAAGAACATGGATTTGACATTTTAATACATAATTAATACATTTTTAATACATGTCAGAACTTTCTCAGGACATTCTTAAATTTTTTGCCATCTTCATTATTCCTATTTCTATACTCTTGATTCTCCAAAGCCTCCAAGTGTTCTTAATATTTTGACCTGAAAGTCTAATAAAAACGTGGACATTGTATAAAGCAGCCTTTATATTTTGACACTTTGTGAAGTTCTTAGGATTCGTATAATTTTGAATGAATTATAAGTAACTTATTATTATAAGTACTGAATTTACTCAAACAACCTACCAATCAACCAATTGATGATGGTATGTACAACGTCAGTAACGGTATGCATTCCATCAGGCTGGTAATGCTCGTGATACTTATGGTAATCCAGTTTCATAAAACAATAGGTACCTAAAAACGAAGTTAAATAATATCTAAACACTCAAATTTGAAATTCAAAAGTCGTTATTGTAAAGTACAAAAAAAACTGAAGCTCGTTATGATAAAATAGTAGCTTTTTTGTTCTACTAGACACAACGTTGTTAACCTCATTGTTATTATTATCTATATAGAACTTACAGAACTTGGAAATTTTAGATTCGGGATTTCCTCTTGTTTTGTTTACATGTTACGTAATCTTTGAATTTGTTTTGTGAAAAAAGTCAATAAAAAATGTGCGGGAAAGGAAAGTTACACTGCAAAGGCTTCTGTTTACAATTACTTTTTAAATTCGTACCTTTAGTGCCTACTTCTTTAGCGAAGATCTTTTTTCTGTTTTTATTTGGTAGACTTTCAAACTTTTTACGTGATTCTTCTTCTTCTTCCAACGTGAAGGTTTCGAACTTGCTTCGTTTTTCAATTTTTGAAAATGATTTACTCTTTCGCAAACAATGAGTTGATTCAAGATTTCTGATGATAAAAAAAGTATATTTGAAGGAATAAAGGTGTCGTACTTCTTAAAACATTTGAGAGTCGTCCTACACATTGTTTTATAAGAACATGTTTAGACATTTTGAGGCTTTGGAAAATCAATAGTATTTATAGAACATTTTTCATGTTTGATTATGTGTATATACATGTTTTAGTTTAAAGAACGTTTTAAGGCTTGAAACCGAATTTTAATGTTCTCATAAAAAAAGTGTTATTAAATTACCTTCTATTTTCCATATAAACTGTCTTTTTGAGCGAATGACAATAACAGCCTTGGACTTTGCACCAGGGACATGCCATTCGTCCTCCAGTAGCTGAGTATAAAAACAAAGTGAAAGAAAATACTTTTAGCTTTTAAAACGAACAACATTACTCTTCATTTTCCTAGGGTTTTTAGGAAAATCACCCCAATATCACTTTTTAAGACACCCCTATGTTATGGATTTTTTCCAGAACATCCAGCCCCCCTGCTTTATTCTACCCCCCCCCCTACAATTAAGTATAAAAGAGTATTGTTTCAGTTATTCACTATTCGCCGACAGTTATCTTTGGATGGTCCATTATATGTTTTGTTTTTACCATCTATATTATATACAGTTTCAAGTTTTCAAGGATCCAAAATTTCATTATTACGCCCCATCCCCTCAAAACAAAACCTAAAAAAAAATCTTAATCATTGAATTACCTGGCTGTTGTAGCACTTTTGAGATTGCTGGAAAGTCCAAAACGTATTGTAAGAGGCGAATCTTCATTTTTACTGGTGCCTTCATGTATCTTGGATAGTAAACTTGACATTCTGCCAGGTTCATCAGCTCATCGACTAGAATTTCCAAATAAGGGTCAAGGTGATAGGCTTCTTTCCTTCCGTTTCCGGGTACGATTCCAACAAGCATGATACCACCAACCGACTTTCTCAAGGTGATTGGAAAATTTAAAATCGAGAGCATCAGTGGCCACATGGAATATACGTGGTGCATAGTTTTAAAAGGATTTACGCCGTCGCAATTGAAGTTCAAAACGCACCTTTCGTTTCCACCAAACTCCCCTTGTTCACTAAACCAATTTCCCCATCTGTTTGTGTCCCATATGTCTCTAATGTAGCCATCTTCTGGTCGGGTAGTGTGTGTGTGAAGTATACGAACTAGATTTTCATCTTGATAAAGACGAGCGATCCTTGGGCCGATTGGAAAATATTTAAATGTTTTAGATTTTGCTCTATTGGTTCCACATTTAGGGCACTCTGTTAAATTCAAGGATATGTCACGAAAAACAACACAATCATTTTCACAAGCTTTAAAAGTTTGGATCGGTACCAAAAAATCCTTGATGGCTGATTTTGTTTGATCGAATGATTCAACGGAATTGTTGCCCTTTGGTAATTTAAAAAGCTTATCGCATCGGAAACTTTCTGAAACTGTCGTTTTGGCGTAACTTGGATGCGATACAAATTTGCGTAGTTCAAGAAAAATATGATACAGTACTGTTATTTCTGCATCATTGTAGAGAGGCGTTTTAGTAGTCCAATGCTCCTTGAACAGTTCAGGATAGTAGGGACTATTAACATTATAAATTTTAAGCGGTTCAGCTGCATTTCTTATGTGTAAAACAGCATCATCCTTTGAGTGTCTATATATCGTTGAAGAGCTTCGGTACTCCCCATTACATCTGTGGCTTTTGCAAAAACATGGGGGTACCTAGAATTTGTAATACATACATAATTTTAATACATATAGTCGTTTTAAAAGTAATCGATAATGTGAAATCAAAGGTGCCGTTTCCAGTATTTCCTCAAATTAACGCAGCCCTCTCAAGCAACCCCCTCTAATTCTACCTTAAGGGAAGAAATTTTGGCGACAAGAAATTTTTGCAGTTAAAACTTTCTTTCGTTTTAGTCGTGAAACAGTTGATTTTTATTTGATTTCTTCCATTCGCAAAAAAACAATGCAGTTTAGGAGAGCTCGATCCCCGAAAATATCTTCCGTGAAAATTTCTTGTCGCAAAACTTTCTTTTCTTAAGGTAGTTGAAGTCTTTTTGTTAAGACCGGTCTTCCCTCGCCTTTTTTACTGTGGTGGAAATAACTAGAAAACATTATGTCATAAGGAAAAAAGAAGGCGAGTGAACCGAAGACCCACCTTTATTCGATATTTGCTAACCTTGCTGTAAGATTTCATAGGCTAGCAACACCATTCTCTGTTTTGCTCCCCGCGAATAAAATAAGGCTCTGATGATGGAGATAATAGATTTCTAAACCAAAGTAAATTCCACGAAAATTTCTCGCAATGTAATATTTTGGGGTTTCCTTTTAAGTTCCAAACGTAAATCAGCGTGTGAGGGGAGTCTTAAATGTCAATCGAATAAAATTGCGTTCGAAAAGAAATCAAAGGAAAAACAAAAGATTATTTTTGCGTTCTTGTGTTTTCTTTTTTTTAGAAGTTGATTGAAGCACAAAATAATTGAACTGACTGGATGTGTAGACAGTAGAAAATAACACAAAATAAAAAATGTGACCATTCTTTAGAAAAAAAAGTTAAGTACATACCTTTTAGCTTTCTCGAATTCATCTCATGTATCTGTGTCTTTATTTTTGGATTTTGTTTGTTTGAACAAGAGTGATAGAATACTATTTAGTTACAAGGTTTTTATACCTACTTATGGGGAAATCGAATGATAAATTGACAATCATTGCTCGATCGAATCCATTATTTACAGTCAATAGAACAATCGAATAAATTATTGACAGTCAATAATCATAATCGAATGATCTCTTGACAATCAATAAGAAATCGAACAAATTATTGACAGTCAATAATCATAATCGAGCGTTTTCTTGAATCGAATTATTTTGTACGTGACCAATTTATTACAATTCATATGATGTGTCTAATTTTTTTACAATTTTATTTTATGTTCGGCTGGTGATTGATCATGATGTCTTTTGGATCTGCTAACAATACGCAAGCTTTACCATCGTTAATCAGAGCAGATGCATTGAACTTTACGTCGCCGCCATCAGTCAATGGATTGTCACCAGAGGCTCCATTGACCAACATTCACAACATTCATAATTTTTCTTACATGCAACAACTCCAAGCACACGCATTATCACAAGCACAAACACCTACATCAACATCAAACGCATTTATTAATACACATACACCTAATACTCGACCAGTGCCAGATATCGTACATCCTTCATATCAAGAGCTGCTGGATTTTTTCAACCAATGGAAAGATATTGTCCCCTACTGCAGGTGTAGTGATGACTGGTCATATCACTTGGAAGCATTCACTGACAGAGGAAACATATCTCATCCAGCCGCTCATGCTGTCTATCTAGTAGGGGAATTTTATTATCTTGTTTTTTTTGTTTTTTTTCTACTGTCAGAGCTGTTTTTGAAATCTTTGTTGTCTTTTTTGCGAGAGAAAGTTTTGTGGAATAGTTTTTAATTTTTTTCTATTTTGTTCCTGGAGGATTTAGAAGGGTTCTTTTCTCAGAAATATAAGCTGAAATCTCAGGTATTTTCTATTTTTGGGATTGGTTGATTTTATTATTGACTGTTTGATTTTACTAGAGAGTTGCCAATGCTGCCATCGAATCGTTCGATCTTGGAGAAGGGCAAGCAAACTTTGGTAACCAATTTAGCAAGTTGAAAGCCGTGGATTGGGTAAGCACAATATCGACTTTTGTGAGATGAATTTTTTTTATTTATATGAAATTGTGAACCTATGAAAACAAAAGAGGTTCTATGATATTTGAACTAAGTCTTTTCTTTGTTTTTTTTCATAAGAACGTCGTTAATGTGTGTGTGTGTGTACGCACACGACCTGCATTGTGGGGACACACACACGAATTCTGCTTACATTGTGGGGACGTGTGTGTGTGTGGAGGGGGGTGGTTCGGTGTTTGGTAATTTTGGTGTCGGCATTGCAGTATTTTAGGAAAATGTATCGGTGTGAATTTCAAGAACACAAACTAAATTTTAAGGGGAGTTTATCATATAAGATTCAAAACATACAACTGATTTGAAAAAAGAAAAAGTTTCTTAGTCTTGCTTAGTTTAAATATTTTTGTTTCTGTTTCTAATTTTCTAATAGATAATAAAGACTTTGAAGATTCAACCGTCGGAAGAGGCAGAGGCAAACAAATTCTTCAAGAAGAAATTTTTTGCCCTTTTGGCAACGAAAAAGAACTTCAGAAAACAAAAGTATGTACGAATTAGTTTACTTTTCGAGTTTTTAGCACTTTATTTTCGGCAAAAGTGCAAACATATCGTCCCTTTTTTTTACGTCACAAAAGAATGAATGGAAAAGTTGCAAATGGAACGTGACCTCATTTGCATAATTCGATTTTCGATTTTTTTTTTTTTTCAATGTCACAGGTTTTTCATAACAAAGATAAATCAATCAGAAATAAAAAGTTTTTAAGTGAAGATGTGTCCTGTGAGAAATGTATTTATAAACTATTTTAACGTCAGTTTTTTTTAAAATGATTGGAAATGGCTTTTTTACTTTTTATTGGAGGATGAAATACATTATTTGATGTAGTGACAAATTTATTGGCTTGAAACAGATTTATTTTTATTTTTTAGCTGCATTGTTTTTTGTTTTTTTTTGGGGTCAGTTTACATTGCGCTTTGAATCCGTTCAATTCCATAACTTTTCCGCTTAATTCTACAATTTAGAATTTTTCACTATTTCTTATTGCTTTTTGCACCATACGATAAGGATTTTATTGTAAACCGGTATTAACAAGCATACTTTGTATACAAACAGTTGATGTCTTTTTATCTTCTACATTTAAGACGAAGTGCTGAAGAACAAGGTTTTGCTTCAGTTAATGACTTTCGAAAACACAAGTCTGGACAGAGGAGGCGTATACAGGAATTACAGGAAAGAGCTGCAGAACTGGACGTTAACGAAATGGAAACAATAGAAGAGGCGGAAAGATTGTTGACAGGTGACGCGACGGTGACGGATGACGGGTTGATATATCCTCCAAATGTCAACAAAGGAGATTATGTTTCGATTGCTTGGCACACTAAGATGGGTATTTCTGAACTCCTGGAAGACGTGTTAGAAGGAGAGAAGAAGATGGTGAACGTGAACGAGATAAAGATCAAGAAGGATGAATTGATGTTGACCTGGAAAAGAAAAGGCGCCATTGCTTCGAGCGAATGCATCTTGGGCAAAGTTGAACTCGATGACAATAACAAGGTAAGGAATATCAAACAACACGAAAGCCACTACAAGGCCTATTGCGATAAGTATTTTAGCGAAGCATCAGAAGATTAGTTTCATGATCTTCATTTCTGTTAATCTTTGGGTATATTCGTATAAATTAATGCGGGATAAATTTTTACTTATATTAATAGTAAATAGCGATACTTAGTTTTGCGAATCATGGTAATCTGAAAAAATATATGAAATTTTTCGAATGATATATGATGGTGTTATAGCTCTATAGCTTTTGGTAATGGGCTTTTAGTAGTTATCGTGTTGTTCAGAAGTGCAGTAGAATCTCGGATATTCAAACGTTATCTCTCAATGGGATCTAATACAAAATTAATACGCGCCAAAATAAGTGCCTTTAAAGCAAATATTGTTCGAGTTACCGGGATTCTACTGTATGATATAAATGCTGCCTTTCTTTTTCCAGTCCAAAATTTTTGTCAATATTCTATAGTGTATCTCGTTTAAGTTTGCCATCATTTTTCTAAATAATTAATTTTTCTTCCCTTTCGAGTCTCTAGGATTTAGTATTCGAATTAAAAATGAAACTTACGCTTTCCCCATCGAATCAGAGTTAAATTCTACATCAATTGTCAATTTTAATGTCGAAATTTGTATATATTTTGCATATAAATTTATTAGATTTCAATTAATTTTTTATTGAGCAATATTGCTTGTTCCATTTGTAAATATCAAATTATTATTTATTGAATTAATCTATTATTAGCTGCCGACAATCTTTCTGTTTAGGCTATTTTACCGATCTCATCGCATGTTCAGTGTTCTAATATCTATTTTCCTATAGCTGCTCTCAGGTAAATGTTTCGATTATTTAGACAGTAAAAGTCAACATTCTTCTTTTATCGAAATTTGTATAAATTTTATATATAAATTTCAGTTTTTTAGATATGAAGAATTTTTGATTAATATTGCTTGTTAAATTTGTAAATATCAAATTATTATTTATTAAATTTATCTATTATTAGCTGCCGATAATCTTTCAGTTTAGACTATTTTACCTCAAAATATATTCTATGTGATTTTTGCAATTTTCTTTCGAATTTAGAAATCAAAATTTAGCATATCATAAAATCTGAAGAATTTACCTAGCAATCTTACTATATTATTATTATAAATCTTTGTTATCTTTTCTTTAGAGATTAAAAAAATACTATATACTACATACTTGTATAAAATGCTAGTATACTACATAAATAAAAAAAATGCACTTTCGAGTCTTTTCCATCTAGTCTCAAAATTCGAACGTTATCCAACTTCTTCAATATGTGTATGCTAGAAAAAGATGAGCTAGACATTATGAAAAAATTACATTCATGTAACATGTAACATACTGACAAAGTATAAGACAGAAACATTTCTTAACCTTTACATACTTAGGAGCCTAAATGTCTGATCTGAAACTAATTCAAAATTTTCAAAAATTAATTTAAATACCACTCGGTGTTATAAAACCTGAAATACTTTAAACTTACTCTCTTGTATTGTCTTTTTCCTGCTAAGTCTGAACTGTACTTGAATTTCTAAAAATTGAAAGAAATAACATTAGATTTACCCTGCGAGTCGGTTGAATCATATCCCTGGTTGTAAATGTAAATATACTTTGGGGAATCGATACTGTAAGCGTGTGCAAAAGAACAGGAACGGAAGGGAACCAATAAAAGACAAGATTTTTTTCTCAAATGGGGTAAAACAGCAAACATCGTCTGAAACGTTTTCAAAAGGTGAATATAGATAGGTCGTAAAAAATTTTAACAACACAAAAAGGTCATAATAATACTTTGAAATGTTTTGAATTAAATCGAATGTTTCTGTCTTTAGCTGAAGACATTCAATTAGCAATTTATTCGAAAACGACTTTGGCGAACTTTCTGTTTACAGTTGAATGTCTTTGCCATAGCTCAAATCAGTATAAAAACCCCGGTCTGGAAGTCTTTTGTTTACATTTTGAACTTGAGTACAGCAAATTGGTTTGTTTTGTGTTCACGTATTGATCATGCGATGAAAAATAGACAAATCCCAAGAAAACATTGATAACGTGATCAATAAGTTGTATAAAAAATCATTTTTTTAGCATCGCAATATGAAATGTATCACGTTTTTGGGATAGTGCTAAATAAATAGCAATTCGAATGTTCTGCAGAAACATTTGGAAGTGACGTCAAGATAAGCGAAAACCAGAATTAAAGTAAACAAAAAAAGTTTGGCGGTCGCGATCGATATTGAGAATTTCCATGAGTCTGAAAGAAATGGAAGGGCCACGAAAGGACGTCTTGTCCTAACACAACTGTAACGCACCCATAGTGGTTGTGTTGACGGGATGTATGGAGAACGATTTTTATGAAGGCTTGTACAGTTAGCATAGAGTCTTCTGTACTTGATGTTTTATTTTGTCTATATGATAAGTTAGACATTAAAGCTATAGATTTTAGAAAAATCATTGACTGGAAATGCCGATCTTTCTTTTTTGATGAAATATGGTTGACAGTCAATGCAAAACGTCAACAATCAATAAAAAATTGACTGTCAATGTATCAAGATTGATTGTCAAGAAACCCTGATTGATAGTCAATCAAAAACATTGACGGTAAATGTGAAATATTGATCGATAATAAATCATGATTGACAACCAATTAAAAACATTGACAGTAAATGTAATATATTGATTGACAATACTTTTTTTGATTGTCAAGAAAAACAACTTGATAATCAATAATTTTCATTGACTGTCAATATTTATTAATTGACAGTCAAGGAAAACAGTTGTTACTCAATA
>JAUJPO010065491.1:0-12489 GCA_032270745.1 Tiaropsis multicirrata | reverse complement strand
GGGAGATATCAAGGCCACTCCTCTGGGCTAAATGAGCTTTGCGCGCGGGGCATTCATAGCTTCAGCTAACTGCTAGTACTATATTCTTTAGTTAGTAGGGTACATTAATTCTTTTATTTCTTTAGGTCTTTTGTTGCATATTTATATTATTTGAAAAAAGAAAGAAAAATATTAACGACAAAGAAAAATACTAGTAGTAAATTAATTTACTATCAATACAGGCATGAGGTGTTTAAGGTTGAAATTTTTTGATTTGCGTGCTCCCAGAAACAATTAACTATTTGGTGCTTAGCTATATTTCGTTTTCAGTCTCAAATTATGCTCATCTGTAGACTGTAGAAACCGTATGGTTTCCCTTAAGTGTAAATTTCCGATGTCTTGCTGAAAAACTGATTCGGCTCCTTATTTGGCCTTAGATAGCTCAGCCGTTGCCTTGAGAAAGCCTCAAAGTAGCCCAAATTGGCTTGGAAACAGGGGAGTCCGAAATGTCCGGAACACCCGGAGTGTGTTTGGACACATCCTGGTCATGTCCGGACCAAATATCAAGTGATTTGGTCAATGTCCATTTTTTTCATTATTTCAGGTACGCCATAGAGGTAGGCCATAGAGGTAGGCCAAGAAGCACCGAAAGTGTTATCCTTTATAACACTGGTCTTGATTTTATACTTATCTTTATAACGATTTTTTTATCGAATTGTTTATCGATTTTTTTATCGCATGAGTTTATCACATCGAATTTTCTATCGAATAATCGAATGGTTTATCGAATGATTTATCGCATGATCGAATTGTTTATCACATAAGGCAGCTATGGCGTTCCATATTCTCATATCTGATTGATTGAATAGTTATTATTTTATATATTTATTTTATACACCTAGCATATATATACATAACATTTCATCTTATTGTAAGAAAAACCAAATTTTTGGAGAGCAAGAATGTAATGATAAAAAAAAATAAAAAAAAATGTTTAAATCGGCTCCCTGGTTTGCCAGGCTAAGCTATGCTGAAAGTTATATAATACTATAAAAAAGCAGCGGTTGGGATGTTGACGGTATTGTTTTTGCCAGCTAATCTATATTCTTTCTCTGTGTCTTCTTCGCTTCGCACGTTATAAGCACTACAATGTAGTAAACCTGATTGCATTATTTTTGAAAGAAATTGACTTTTATGGCTATAGTATGTGAGGTGTTATTAATAAATCCTTTGAATTGAACCCCAGGCCAGTTACTCAAAAATTAAGCTCCGAATAGGTGATTTCTATTATGATTGACAAAATTTTACAAAAAACTAGAAATAACTGACGCTTAAACTTAAGAATCCACCCTCCACCCTCGCATTCTTTGAGATTAATATTTTTCACATTCATGAAAGGAGAAATAACTTCATATAAATATTAATGATTTTAAGGTATAGAAAAGCAATGCATCCATGGCATTAAGCTATATATTTGATTTAATTTCGTCCTTCATATAGCAAATCAAAAGAATCAAGTAAAACTATTAGTCAAGCAACAAATTTTATACTTTTTACCTTTGAGTTTTACTTTTGAGTTTGAGAATACATCAAATTTCAGTATGGGGAATTCAACTCCCAAGTTATCGAAGGTAATTATAAGCTGTATTACCATCCGGCAATAATACTTCGGTCATCATTAAGTCAACACCTTCCAGTGGGCAATAGATATTTGTTGGTTATTTCATTGTTTATTTTTATAACACACCCCTGAGTCTGTGACCTACTGAGATCCGCCAACTGGTCACCCCAATAAAAGATTCGCTCAAAAGGCCTAATTTTTCGTCCCTCTTGAGAAAATGGTCACCCAAGTAAAAAATCGAATATTCTCTCTCACCCCAGTGAAAAATTTAAAACAAAGAATTACAAAGAGCCCAGTGGGTTTAAAAGACTTAACTTTCACCACCACCCTATTGAGCTTTAGGTATTCACTGGGACACAGAGGCAGGGGTGTTATAATCCTTGAAAGCCTTCACATAATTGGAGTTGCATTTCAGTTAATTTCAATACTAAAGGTCATCTAAATGTATAATCAAGTGTTATTTTTGCTCTTCATGTTTGGATTTGAAATAACCATATCTGCGGTTGATGGATTCGTTACAATCAAAACATCGTATAATGTGGCAAATACGAATTAGTGGCCGGGAGACAAGAAATGGACACAAAATGAGTCTTTTGACCCTGGATAATATATTCTCATGTAGTGTACTGTGTTATATACAAGTGTGGCGGAATAGTGGGGTCACTCCTTAGGAACAGGCAGTGTGGTATTAGCGTATACCAGAGGCCCAAGGTGTGGTATTAGCGTATACCAGAGGCCCTACAGGCGACTTGAGCAGCGGCTCAGAGGCCCAGTGAGCTTCCATTTGAACAAATCAGGTTTATATTTATTATGAGCAATCAATGCAATCGCTTGTCGATGAGACATTTTGATGGATTTTTGTCTCCCTGGAATGGATAAAGATAAAACAACATTGTTGTCATTTTCGCTATCACCATTTGGTTCTGAATCTGAAATTTTTGCATTTGTGTTTGCTTCTTGGTATTCTTTTTGGCTAACTTCACTGTCATTAGTTTTGATTGACATTTACCATATTTCCTCAAATAAGCGCCGTGGCGCTTATAAAACTTTTGCCTTTTTAGGTGCGGCGCTTAAAAGAGGGCAGCGCTTATATCGAAATTGCAAATTTTCGTTTTATGATTTTTATTTCTGGGTTCAGTAGAAAAATTGAATGCGTTTTGTTTAACGAGCAGCTTTTATTTATTTCATCTCAATCAAAATTCAAATGTTAAATGTCAATATCTTAAATTTAGCTATTTAGAACTCGTTGTAAAAGATTATGTTGACAAGAAGACAGTAGAATTTGAGTAAAAAACATGTTTTTTTCATTTTTCTTTATGTTCTAATAAGCGACGCTTTATTTTTCTTAATTTTCTAATAAGCGCCGCTTATTCAAATGATTAACTTATAACTGAAAATGCTTCTTCTGGCGTGTAAAAAGTGTTTGAAAAACCCATTCACGCTGATTTAAGTTATTATTCATTCATTTACACTGATTAATCGATTAGCAGAAACAAAGGCATCTATTACGGATCGATGAACGGAATTTTTTGAAAGAAATTCTTTTATCGGTAATAGATTCCTTTGTTTCTGCTAATTGATTTGTTCTTAGAAAGCTTCAGTGTAAAGTCAATCTAAGTCTTCAAGTACATAACTATAATATGAATCGTCAACAGTTTTGTTTCAGATTATTTACCATATTAATATATTTCACACACACACACAGATCCCTGGTAAAATATTTCATTTGAGATTTTATTTACAAAAAGTAAAGAATTAAAAATTAAAAATATATAATATATACGGTTTTTCATTATTTTCAAAAAAAAAGCAACTTAAAAAAAATAGGATTAATTTTTACTATAAAAAATATTGACGAGGTTAATAATTATCTACTATATTTGGATACCAAGTGAATCGATCACTTTATTATAGGCAACTTCGTTGAGTTTGTCCAGGGGTCCTTGTCGCATTCGTGTTTCAAGACCAAATGCTAATCCTGGTAAATACTTCTGCGATACAACTGTGAAAAAACAGGAAAAGTAAAAGTAAAAGGGGAAATATTTCTGTAATAAGGGTTTTTATTATGGTCGCTTTAAAATAGTGAAGGAAAAAAAGGCCATGGTTTTTTAGCTTCCTATGCACCTAGAGATTATGTTTTGGGTTGAACCCTGACTGAATAGGGGAAAAACCCTGAAATTAGGTCAAAAAGGGGGCTTTTTGGTCAATCAAGGGTCCCCCATTACAAAAAGATTTTCTAAAGTCTTCAAATAAAAAATCTGTTAAGTCCAACAGATTCAGCTCGAAGTGCTGATGAAAAAAAAGGGGTCATATGTCAGGTTTCGACCATCTGGTGCAGAGTTATGGCACTTTAAAGAGGTGAAAATTGCCGTTATTCGCCTTTTTCTGCTGACGTCAGCATTTTCCCTTTAGGTTTTTAAGGACTTTCAACCCCTTCACTGGGTAGCCCTGAAAGAGTACCAGCAGAAAATGGTATGGTTTGTTATGTTTCGACAATGGAACAATGAAACTAGTGGCAAACATCCGGTTTCTGGGAAGTTTCTGTTATAAAAGATTACGTAATATGGATATTATGAATAGGCAGCGAACGTACGAAAGTTTTTTCTTTCCGCGCGTCTTTTTTGTCCGATGAGGTAATTTTTATCTAAGGAATAATTTCTACCATAAAAAAGACGAGCGGTTCTTGCTCAGTGAGTGAAGACTGGTCTTAACGTCTTAACAAGATAAAATAACTGAATTTGATACCCAGAAGGCGCACAACGTTATTTCAACATTGCTCCAACGTCCAAATAAAGTTCTGACGTTGAAACGACGTTGTTTGAACGGTATTACAACGTTCTTTGTCTACTGGATAACTTACTTGGTTGATCACGCCAGTTGAGGAAACTGATGAAATGTTGGTAATCTAGGTGTCCATCACCGTTCGATTTCGTATGGTACAGCAATTTCTCCAACAGATGATCTTGTATGGGAAGTTTGAATGACTTGGATATATTCTTCAATTCGCCAAGAGGAATGAATCCCGTCTTACGTTCGTCCACGTAAATACATGCGTCATTCATCAGCGAGAAATTCTCGTAATTCACTTTACGCAGTTGTTCTTGGACGGAGGCGACCAGCGTCTCGAAGTCTTCATTGTGTAACTATAAGACAAAAATCATTATCAAAATATCCATTATTAGAGGAGTTTCTTTGCCAAACTAATGAAAGCTTGAAACTTAGCACATAACATAAGGAATTAAAAAATCAAAAGTAACACCATATTAATGTCACGTGACTGCTGACGTCAGAAATGGTTTTGCCAAAAATAAATGTTTCAAAAACATGAAGTCATACATATCATTGGAAAGCTCTCAAAAAACTGAGCAAAAAGACTTCATCAAGACCGCGAAAATATCGATGTGTGTTCAAAACCTAGACATAATTTATACAAACTTAATAAGATACTGTATAATTTTGAAAAAAAAAGGATGAAAATAAAGAAGAAGAACTTACACGAAAGTCACCAAAGTGACGAGCAATAGTAAGAATCTCGTGGGCCGAGATTTCTTCACGTCCAATTTGTTTCAAAATTTTTCTACAAACAAAAGATGAATTCCTTAAAAATTGAAGGTTTGGTTAGCCCTAAGATCTCATAGATCATATCAATTTCCTGTCCTATGAATGTAGAGTCATATTATTGAGTGTTTAAAGCGGGCAATTATGCAGAATATGAAATTTGGCCCACAGCTTTCCTTCTATGAACCTGAGTAAAATCTCTGAATTCTTTTACAAACTAGATTTCGAAAGCTCAGTTTTTCCGTTTTGAAATCTGGAAATATCGGGGACATCTTGTTCAAGTGCTAAGTTGATCAAAACTACAAAATTTCAAAGTGGAATATCTCGACGGTCAATTTTTTTTTTACCCGCCTGATTATCGTCTTTAAGGCCCCTTTTCAAAGCGGTAATGAAAATTTGAATAAAATACGCGACAATCCAGTGACTAACAAAAAATGTATCAAATCTAAAACCCACCAAAGTGTATAGAGGTATGCCTTCAAGGAAAGATAAAGCTTTATTTTTTGGTAAAAATCTTACTTGAATCCTTCGAACGACATGCTTCCTGTCTTTTTGCGGTCCGCACTGTCCAACATCAAACGGGCTTCACTCGCATTATCAACCAGCAATCGACGTAATTTAATGGCCACTAGTTGTGGGTTGGCATGTGGGAATTCCTCGGCATGACTTTCCATATAATTGATCGCATATTCGTCAGCATCAATCAGGATAAAAGGATGTTTACAGAACTGGACGTTACCACCAATAAATAGATCCTAAAAATTGAAGAAATTAAATAATGTGAGACCACGTGCAGTAAAGGCTATTGGTGAAACAGTGATGTCAAGGTTGCCGAAGAAAATATGGAAGTGGATGACTTTTACCTAGCCTACATTACATTCTTTCTAAACGTAAAACAAACCCTTCAATCGTCAGCTACATAAAAAGTAGGGTTTTGTACAAGCTAACATTAACGCAACTTCTTCAAAAAGTAAACAAAAAACACAATTTAGTACCTGTGCAGTATAATAGCTACCATCTGGTTTCTTGACGCGACCTCGTTCAAGGAATTTACCACCGATAATACCAGAGTTGCGTTGAGGGGGCTCGAAAACCAAAATAGTGTCGTCAGACAAGAAATAAGATATGGTGAAACGTCGGTCAACTTCGATCGGTTTGTGTGTGTCCATTTTGGCGACAAATCGTAAAACGTTACTTTCTAGACCGTGTCTGAAGAAATAAAGAAAATAAAAAAATGTATCATTATTCGAGTATTCCGTAAACACAAGTCATCCGCTAAACATGCTCGATCCAAAGTCAGTGATGATTTTCAGCGTTGAGATTAAGTTTCAAAGCTTCTCTACAAAAGTGTCCTAAAAATATTCTAAAGATTGAGGGAAATTACAATTGGGGAAGATAAAGTGATGGATGAGACCCTCTAAACACTATGATTTCATGTTGTTCCAAACCCAAAGAAAGGGTGTTTGCAGATAAGTAATAATCGTTTAAAATTGTGCGCTGTTTAATATCTATGAATACCATTTAAAAAAAAAATCAAAGCTTTTGGACCATACAGATAAAACCGCTCAAATCTAAAGTCAAGACTGACCTGTCTTTCTCCATGAATTTGATGAAATCTCTTCTCGGTGGTTTTGGAATCAAACTCATACAATTACAAAGGGAATCTTCTTCAGATCCAAAGCCATTATATGGAGGCATAGTTCGTGTTGCTAGTGCTTCTTGCTTGGATTTGTATTCCACAGCATCGAAGTTATCTGTAAAAAGAGATGGAAGTCTCAATACTTATAATAAAAAAAGAGACAGATTTTAGTAATGGAGGTACAGTACCCAAAGTTATCAGTTACTAGGACACGTTTTCATGACCCTGCAGCTTATAAACTCTCATATACGACCCTTCTTTACTCGAACGTCTCAATGGCTCAAACAATTTTCTGTTCCCCAAATTGTACCACCAGATTCCAGATTTTCCAGAAATAGTGGCACACCAAATTGAGAAAAAGGAATGAAAACCAAAATGGTAATTGAAACTAATTAACCAGCTCACCATATTTATATTTTGATCGGTAATATTCTTGCGTAAATTCATCACAGCCGCAAATCATAAATTTTCTTCCCCAAACATTAAGGATTGCACCAACAACCAGATCTGAATCGTGGTAATACTCAGTATGGACAGCTCCGGTCTTCAAACTGTCCAATATGTAACGGCCACCCTGCCCAGTAGGGCCGAACACGTTGAGGACAGTTCTTTTGGTGACTTTACCTGGTTGATGCATTTCAGTAGGTTCCTAAGAATAAAAATTTGGAAAAGGTTGCTAAATTAAAACCACCAAAAAGTTAACCAGAGAAGAGACTCTTTTTTGATATTAACCCAAATAGATTTGAATCTTATGTTTTTCCGATTTTAATCCAATTAATTCCAGCTTACATCAAACATCGTCACTTTTGTACAATTTTAGTCGTTATCAACCTAATCATTTGCTGGTTTTGAAAATCTTTTTGGTAAACAGAATGATTCCAAATCCAACCCCACAAGGACAAATCTTCAAAATGTAAATTCATAAAATAAAAGGGGGGGGGGGGGGTCACTCGATTTAAAAACGACGGTATGCGCAGCCATCAAAAATTGGACCTTTAAATTCGGCCGCTTACAGTGCAGCGTAAAATTTGCTGAAAAACAGATCCTTACAGTGCATTTTTCAACCATTTTCCCCCGGTTTTTGCCAAGAATTTCAAAATTTTATCAAATTCCTACCCTTACAGTGCACCTGGATTTTGTCAGAACCTTGAAAAGCCTACCCTTAAGGGCCGCACGTACCGTATAGGTAGGACCATATGAGTGCTCCCCCCCGGAATAAAAGGCAACACAAACCTTTGGTAATTTAGCTCTTCTCAAGAATAAAGGTACTGCATCACGACCAGAATTAGCTGGTATAATTTCACGAATTTCTACAGTATCATCAGCCAGGAAATAATGCAAAACACATTCCCGAGGATCTCCAAACATCGAATCGGTATCATCCCAGTAGCAATAGAATCTCAAAACACGGCGGTCGTTCTCCAAGAATTGTCTCAAAGTATCCTCTTTTTCATATGGTCTCATCGGCTGCATGCTCTCCGCTAGTTCTTGTCTGTGTGAAGCGTATGGATCTTTTGGAGTATCTTGTGGGTGTTTGACTTTGACTCCTAGTTTCTTTAGAAAATTATGTGTGAATTGATCGCAACCCTAAAGAAAAGAAAGAAAAAAATTATGGATAGGTTTTGAATGATGAGATTTCCATCATAATCACCAAGGGAATTAACTCTACCTAGGCTCAAATTGAATTTTGATTTTCTGCATTCCCACAGAAATACAGCAATTTATTTCCATACAATGTTGATTGTGATTCTTGAATTTATTTTCTGTACTGGTGATTACATTATGCCAATTGAGCACATGGTTTAAGGTTTTTCTGAATCATTGTGCCACTTTCTGCTGAAAATATTTGCAAGCATAAAAAAAACATAAACAAAAAGTTATACACTTACTGTCAAATGGTACACTCTTGAGTACATTTTTATTTCGCGACCCACATTGAAATGATCTACGGTATAAAATTCTTCATCCTGGGGTGCAGGAAGTGGAATCCTATGCCTCCTAATCAGTGTCCCTTGAGGGATGCCACTGTTTTCTACTTTTCGTTCAATCACTTGTATAGTATCATCTTCCAGATAAAAATAGATTTTACATTTTCGTATGCGGTTCTTTTCTTCACGCTTTTCATGTACAGCTTCTTGGAAGTATGCATCAAAGCATAACACTTGTCTATCAAATGCGACCCAAGCCGGTGCTTGGGCTCCACTGCCTTTGGGGTATGAGCTATTCCTCGGCTTGGCTTTACTGCCAGGCATTAATTCCCCACCTGATAAAAAATAAAAAAATAAAACAAGTTGTTGGACTCATAATTTGCTGTTCCATTAAAAACCTGACTTTGATAGAGCGATAGAACAAGGTATATATAAGAAAAGCCTGACTTTCCGGTCAACTTTTATACCAAATAAATGGTTAATTCAATTATAATACCAGTCTTATGTTCAACTACTCAACTTTAGACTTTCGAAAACAGTTCCTCCATACAAAAATATACGAGATGTAAAACAATTTATATTCATACCTATGCCAGATTTGTGTTCAGCTACGTGAACTGCAACATCATTTCTATAGTCAAAGCATTGTGATTTGTGGAATTTGTCTTTTCCAAGCTGAAATTTAAAGATGATAAAAGTTTCTATTTCATGACTTTCAAAAAGTGAGGCAGTTGGAGCAACTTCATACAGTAATACAATAGATTCAATTTTATATGCCACATCCTCACATCATGAAAGAGAACTTTCCAATGAAATCCTTTGTGTTTTCAGCCTTCTTTTATACTCTCTGTTCTAATCATAGTGTCAGCCCTCCCTAGAATTAAGGGGGGGGGTTACACCAAAAAGAATGTCAAAAACAAGAGGAGTCTGGAATTATTGCAAATATTTGGGGGGACCTGGAATTTTGTAGGTGAGGGTGGGGGCTGGCTATTTCTTCTGTAGCAATTTTCAATCCACAAGTTTTCATATTCAGTCTTTCTGAATCGACTGTAATTCTATTTTGAAATATGGCAGTTTTAGCCATTCTGAAGAGGGTAAAGTTTCAAAACTTTCTCCTCGGACCCAATTATGGTGGGTCCTCCAATTATTGGTTTTCACAATCATTGGGTACAAACAAATACGCTATTTTTGGATTACATTCTAACCGACATTTTAAGAACTAAGTTTATTTCAACCATCCTTGAAAAATATAAAAAAGTCCTGAAAAAATCCTTGAAAAGTCCTGGAATTTGACTTTTTGATTTTTTTTCTCGATTTTCTGAGTGGTCACCCTGTCCTGTATAAAAAAACTGGGTAAAACTAAAAAAAAATACTTTTTAGGAGAAAAGTTTGACCAAGATTTTCCTTAAAAGGTTAGCCTTTGAAATATTGCAAAGCAGGGGTCGGAGGTTTAAGGTTAAAAAGGAGGTGTTGGGAAATAGGTGGGGTTAAAGATTATTCAAGTGGGCTACAAATTTTTGTCTGACCCCATCCAAGAAAGGCAGATCTTGGTGGGGGTCCAAGCATTTTCACAAAGAAAGGAAGGGGATACCAAGGCTCGAAATAGCAGTCGGACATCAAACATTTTCAGACCCAAAATACATTGGACATTGTGACTTTTCCAACCAAAATCAAATTCTATCGGACATTTTGTCCAACCGTGTTAACTAAGTCTTTGAAGGCTACTCAAAAAACCTCAGGTATTTGGGGGGACCTAAATCTTTGGGATTTTTTGTCTGGGACAAGACCCTGGCTGACCCTATCTATGGTAATACAGTCTAGTCTGCACTCCATCATAAACACTAATACTTTATTCGGATTAACTTTTGTGAGATAAACCTTTGTGGGCTCATAAACTTTTTGACATAATTTACTATATTTAGGTAGATTTAGGACACTTGTTATAGAATTTAAAATGAAAGCAAAATTTTGCCAGATAAACTTTTGCGAATGAGTGATTTTAATTTTTTTGCAAGACAAACTTTCGCAAAAAAAGGCAAAATTCGTAAAAGTTTACTTTGCTAAGGGACCATTCAAAAAGTATGTACGCTCAAAGCGCTCAAAGCGTACAGAGGAAGCGTACAGGGGAAGGGGGGTTGATGAAGAGACCTACGTACACTCGTAATTTTTTTGATGTTGCGATACGCTCTTACGACTGCGATATCTGCCCGATATCTGGGGTTTGTGGCAATGATAATTTTAACACATTGAGGGGGAGACGCATCTCTGAGATGGCTCTTGCATTAAAAATCTCCCGCATCTCCCGCATTTTAACTGAAGTTAACAAAATTTCGACCACATTTCCAAACATCATCCTGTTGCTCTTGACCCGGATGCAAATTTCAAAAATTATTATAAAGTTATTGCCCGATTTCCTGATTTTCCGAACCCAAATTTTTAGCGAGTGAAAATTTTCTGTTGGCGACTGTTTCTAACATGGCAGCCAATGACTTGGTTATTTCTCATTGGCTTCCATGTTAGAAACGATAGCTAATTTACCTAAAATGTTCCGGGGCACGGTTGTTCAAAAGTGGATTGAAAAAAGTGACTGATTAGATTAAATTCTGATTAGCGCAATTTGTGCGTTTGTTCGAAAAAAAATTAGTATAAATTCCGATTAAATTTGGATTAAATACGCTAATATTTAATCCTGCTCCAAAGCAGGATTAACAAGCATTCGTAAGCTAAATGAATGAAGCTGTTGCAGTGTTACGTCAAAAATAGTAACAGAATGACATTTCGAATGTTATGAAAACATTTGAAAGTCACGTCAGGATTAAGGAACTGCATAAACACAGGCAGAAAATTTGGATTAGTTAATCTGACGTTTGAACAACAAAATTTAATCGGCAGATTAACTAATCTAATCTAAGCACTAATCGGAATTTAATCTAATCCACTTTTGAATAACTGAGCCCAACTGTTTTTTAGAAATAGATCTTGGGGTCTTGTGTATGTACCCTAGATGGCCCTATTTCAGCCACCCCCTCCGTGATTCCGACAAGCCTATTTAAAAAAAAGCTTTTTTGATTTATTTTTTATAATAGGTGGAAAGATGGAAGGTCAAAGTTGCATAATTAACTATCAAAGAGATTCAATTGATATATTCTGCCAGACGTAACTAATCGAACGTAATTGAATTTGATTTTTAATCGAATTCATAAAATTTAATCAAAATTAATTAGTTCGATTAGTTTTCGATTATCAAATCTATCTAACACGTATCGAAGTAATAGAATTTTCCAACCTTTTTTCTCAATGAGTTCAATTACCCTTCGAAAGCTTTGATTACCCTTCGATAACCTAGATTAACCTTTGATGGACTTTGATTACCCTTCAATAGCTTTGATGATCTTTCTATTGACTTCAATTATCATTCAATATACTTTGATTATCATTTGATAGGCATCGAATAATTTGATTAAATGAAGAAAGATCTCTCATTTTGTTTAAGGTGATTTCCTTGGCTCCTTCGTATCAGGGGGCGATATTCTACCTAGGGGATTAATTTTTGCAAGGAGACCCTTGCCAGTACGGACTTTAAATTGAATAAGGTCGACTTGCCTGTACAGCCCGTGTGAATTTGTCAATCGAAATTAGGACCCTCGGCATCGACCGAACATGCCCGGTCGATGTTCGGTCAAAAATCATTAATAGAAACGTAAATTCTACCGAACAATCGACCGGACTGCGACCGAACATGTTCGGTCGATGTTCGGTCGAGA
>JAUJPO010065480.1:0-12490 GCA_032270745.1 Tiaropsis multicirrata | reverse complement strand
AAACCAACCTGTAATTCCTTTTGGTTCAGGAGATATTGACGTTTAAAGTTTGTCCTAGCTCATTTTAACAAAAAAAGGGCTCGGCACGGAAAGGGTTAAGAATTCCTGTTGAAGGTAGTATTCATTTCGAAAGTTCAGTAATTTGAAGCAGCTGTGGTGTGTTTTTATTAATTGTGAGATTCTTAGATTTGCTGAAAGCATTCTGATCTCAAGCAATTAGAAAAAAGAATTCCCTAATATTTCCCTCAATCGGACTTCTTCAGCAAAAAAAATTCTGTGAAGTAAATCGAGAAAAATATTTTCAAATTAGAGGATACAAACAATTTAAGGGTGACTTACAAAAAGTATAAAATGAATCGAACAAAGTAGTTTTGTCCGAAGAAACCCATGCTAGCCACGAAGTTGGTTGGTATGTGTTGCATGCTAAAACAAAAACATATATCAATTAAACTCATTACAAAAACCTAAACAACATTTTTTTAACTTTAGAGTATTGTTGAGAAGAGAGAGACCTCCTCGACCAAATACGAGCTTAAACGAGCTGGCAAATTGAGCCCATTGAAGTTTTCCGTAGTAAAGTCTCTTAAACGAGTTTGGAGAATGAAGCATCGAGACAAAGATTAGTCTCTTTTATTCAAGCAATTTTTAGAGACTTTTGTACTAAAGAGAGACATGGTCTCGATTTGGCAGATGAATTGTACGTTAGGATTAGAAGAAATAATAACATTGTCAAGGTGTTAGCAGTGATCTACCTTCGTTGTCGCGTATTTCCTTTTGTTCTTTTACTTCTTGGATATTCCAAAAAGAAGATGATCAGTGCAATTGCCCTGTTAAAATAATGGAAGAATTACAAGAGTTTGTCAACAGTTAAAAAAAAATCTAAAAAACTTTGCAACTAAGACTTGATTTTAGCATCGGGTTTACTTATGATATGAAAAAGGTGACATTAAGTTGTTTTGACCACTTTCGGTAATTTTGGTAATTATCCATGCAGTAGTGATTAATCCACATTTAAAGGTCAGTAAAGAAACCACACAAATAGATATTCTTACATTCCGTAGGCACCAATTTCCCAACGCACATGTTCAACGTCAGCCAAACTGCATACAGCACATAATCCACCAACAAATAATGCTACCAAAAAAAACAAAGAAAAGAATATAGAAAATGGAGCTTTTTATAGGATGGGCTGTGAGAAAGAAACCAGAGAAAACATCATATATTATCATGGCAAAGTTCACTAATGTAGTATTTGAAAAAGGATTATTTGAAAAAAGTCCCACCATACAATAGTAGTTCAAGTCCTTGATTTTGTAAGCTAACTTCTATCTGATTCTACCGTTTTTCTACCGCCGCGGTTAGGAAAATGGCAACTTTACCATGGAGTAGAGGTAATTTTTTAAACAACTCTGGACTATCATGTATGCCTTTACATCAAACTAGGTGACTTATGAGCATTGTAAACTTTCTCGCTCGCTCGTTAAAAGTTCTGATTTCTGGGTCCGAAATTTGAGATTTGAAATCACCAGGTAATCTTTGAAGATTAATTATTAATAATAGACGTAAAATATTAATGACAAAGTCCTTCGTTTTAAAAACAAAAAGCTTAACATAATAATTATTGTTGAGGTAGTGTTTTAATTTTGACATTCTCATTCAGTTTCTCTAAGTTTTGTCTTATTTGACGTCTGACGACGGTTTGTGTGTTTCGCTTACGGTTAAAAATACTCAAAATTCGATTGGTATGAACGATCAACAGCAAAGCGTAATTCGATAACACCGAAGCCAATCCCATAGCGTAAATTTGCACCACCCGGTTTTTACGTTGGGCGTTAAACACGGTATAGAACACAACCATGATGACGAGGTTCGTGAACATCGCATAAACGATGAACCGTGTGCTTTTGAAAAAGTCCGGCAGGTGACGCGCACGTATACTTTGCACGGTACAAAGAATAGATAGGAAGATAGCGTAACCGAACTGCACCTGCAAATGGTGTCCAAAATCACAATAACCGAATTTGAGTTCAGGCCCAACAATTTCCCCGATTGCATCCGGATGATGCATGACGATCGTTAACACCGATAAACAAACCGAAACGGATATGATTAACCCGATAATGAAAATGTTTCTACAGTTTCTTTTCTTTTGTTGGTCGCGATCAATTTTCGTTTTGGCGTAAAAAATATCCATGATGATCTGGGTTTTAACAATAGCTAAGGCTAGATTCAAAGATAACAAGAAGCCAACGCCGATGGTTAAAAGCATGCAAGCTGTATTGTCATTGTGGTAAGCAAAAGCATACATCAGACAGAAAAAGTCGAAAAAGTGACTCAGCAACTGCAACAAAGTAAATTTGAATTGCGACGACTTCACGACGGCCGTTTTTCGGTGCACGATCACACATATACAGAACGACAAACTGATTACATAACCCATGAAAATCAAGACGGAAAATATAAGACTCTCTTTGGTGTTGAATCCAAAGACACTGATTCGTTTAAAACGGTCTATACATGTTGATCGGTCCTCACTCGATTCCAATCTTTCGGGACAAGACTGACAGCCAAAATTTCCAGTATTTTCTTTGTACTTCCCTGAGGGGCATTTAACAAGCCTATAACCGTATTCTAAATCCCATTGAGTCTTATTTTTAGGGATACGATCGTATTCTAGTATCTTCCCTGGTGGAGATCTTATGTCACCTAAGCAAGAGTATTGGTGAGGAATTCCATTTGAAGATTTAGGCCAAGCGATGAGGTGATAGTTTCCACGAAAGTAGCAATATCGTGGAAACATAAGGCAAGTGTGAACTTCACCAGATTTATTCATATTAATTATGTAATGAGTACCATGTAGCCAGGCACGAAATTTAGTATTGACTCCTCTTGAAACGGATCTCAATCGGGACAGCTTGTCAGTAATTTTAAAATCCTTGCTGTTAGGTAGCCATCTTGAAGCTTCATAAAAATCCCAAAAGGGAAATAACACTGCATGAGATAAGGTTCGAGAAACACCACTTGTTTCATTCTGCATTTTATTCAATTCTCTTAATGTCAGATTGGAATTACCTTGACAAAGTCTGTCCGTCGAATGAAAGTTCCGGAACCATTTATTGGAACAAATCAGGTATCGAAAACTATGCTGAACTGAATTGACTTTTGGTTCATTTTCATAAAGTTCAACAGCGTAATTTCCAAGAGAAGGAACAAAGAATAATCCATACTGAAGCTTGACTGGTATGTTGACATCAATTGATTTCGAATCAAGAAAGAGGAAACGATTGTATACTTTATAATGGTCCAAAACATTCAAGAATCGTTCAGTCTGTTCACGACTACCCATCGCGTAAATGACTTTTCGAGATTCATCGTTAGCTAACAATTGGACTGTTTCATCAAGCTTTGACGGACTGAATGCTTCCATTTTGACCAAACAGTTGGATCTGTCAGTAGCGATTACTTGAACCAAGGAATCAATTCTTTTTGTAAACAACTCGCCGGGACTCAACAAAATGAAAGCAAAGCTTTTCCAATAATAAGAATGGAGAAATATTCTAGATACCACTTTGTTTTCGATCATTGCCGTTCGCCCTAAATGCTGATATGGATTGGTCAGTGAATAAGACGATTGACCATCATCGGGAAGAATTGCAAAGTAGGGTACCTCTATCCATGATAATAACTCAAACGAAAGTTTTAGCAAGGGTGCATATAGGTAGCCATAAACGGCAATATAGTTGGCATAAGAGAATCGATCCTTGCTCTTTTTCTTGACAAACCTTCCGTCTAAAAGAATATTTGTTACAGCATTCACCAGGGTGTTTTGGTCAACACAAACATCGAACGAAATGCTGTCAATTTTACCATAAGAGACTTTATACATCTTCTCATAATAAGCAACTGTTCTCTTGAAATGAAGATAAGTATTCAAGACTTTACTTTGCCACAAAGACCCGTTTGGCATTTTAGTTTCATTCGAATGCATTCCTTTATTACCCATACTTTCATTATGACATAGTGAAAATAAACCAATTATGAAAATGTCACCTCTTTCCTCGTCAAGAGGTCCGTCCGAGAATTGTCCAAAAACTGGACACGATAGAATGAAAATGGTACATGTAACGAATATAAACAAATTTTTGATCATATTTGTTTTCAAAGCCAATAAACGACCAATTTTGGATGTTTTTCTAGCCTTCACTCATTGGTTATATTATTCATTCGTTCTTGGTTAACTTGCTCCCTTTTAGAAATTTATCTGATAAAATTACAATAATTATAACATTCTGAAAGCCAACACCCTTTCTACTTTGGCCTTGAACCTTTAAATAACTAAAAGCTTAAATATAATCTTTCTTTGCACCAAATTCATATTTATTTCAGCTGCTTCAACACTTATAAATTTGAACAAACAAAACAAAACATATTCGAAATGGCTGTGTTTATCTTATAATAACGAAACAAAAACAATTTTGTTAGCATCTTTGCAATAACTCGGGATAAAATTAAACAGTTAAAATGGGAATGGAACCCAGTAAGCAGAGACTGAAGTAGTCTTTTTCACTTTATTTTTTTCTCAATACCTAAGTCCTAACCCATACTAATATCTGGCATTTTCACTGAGATTAATAAAGCAAACCACAGAATACCCGGGTTTCTAAATAGAAAGACAACAATTAAAACATGTGATTACTCCAAATTTTTCAAATGAATTTAATAATAGTTTTACGGCTTCGGTAATGATTTAAGTAAGGTAGAAAGGCCATCAACCTATCATATCGCGAAATATCATGTAACAACCACATTAAAAAGTCTTGTTTCTGATTGGATTCGAAACTCTTCAAATCTCTGAAAGTCTCAAAATTCAGCGTGAAATCCAGCGTGATCGGAATCTTGCCCACTGGGGATATAAACAAAATGTTCCACGTTCAACAAATTAGTGGGGATAAAACATTTTAATCGGTTGAGTAACATCACACTTTTTTAAGGGAGGGAAGGGCGTTTTGTTGCAGAGATGCCAATTTTTTGACAATTTTTCAAACCTTCTTTTTAGTAAATAGAGGATTTGACCAGGTTTGTGATTTATAGGGGTGTTCTTAAAAAGAGAGCTCCACTGTATATATAACATGATTACTTACTTGCGCACGCAATAACAGCATTTTCATTGGCCCACATTGCCCACTCGATACGTGCCATTTCTTGTGTTACTTTTCTTCGATAGAGTTTCTATTTATTTTCTGTTTTTTTTAGTTTTCTAAAGAAATATGATATAGAATTGATTACTGAAGGTCAGCAGACAGAAACAACAAATATTAACATAAATAATAATAAAATTAACAAAATAAATATAAAATTCTTGTCCCTTGTTGTAGTGCAACTAACACCAGATACTTTCAAATGAAAATCGTTTTACTTGACTTCAAATGGACTGAATTGAGTAGGTGGAAAGGTATTAACACTTGAAACAAGAATGCAACAATTTTTAATATCAGGCATAACTACCTTTAAACGGCTCCTCATTTTGTTATAGAGCAAAACAACTAATTCAAAACCTCGATTACAAATCTTATAAACCACAATTTCGACCATTGAACCTTAATCATGCAAAAAACGTACAATTCGAGACATCTATCAACACTTAAAAAGCTTGTCAAACTAGAGAACTTTAATAAACAACAAAATCTCAAACATTGCATCAATTTTTTTTATCATCATTCACTACAGCAAACTTACTGTTCCTCAACCAATTGAAACGGTGTAAATCACATCACTTTATTAATAATACCTTGCTAAAAAGCCTTTTAAGACGAATACGTGTATGAGAGATAAATGAGAGAAAAACATGCATGGCTTGATAATAAATAGCATTGGATTAAAGGCATTAATAAGTTTTTTAATAAGAATAATATAGACCATTAACAAAACGAGTTTTTAAAACATATTTTTAATACCAGAGCATTATTGTGAATGTAGTCGAGTGTAGTCATAAAACAATGAAAACAGAAAATTTGTTTTTTAAATTCCAAATGCAGAAATTGTCATCTCTAATAGTCAAGTTCATTATGCGCTAATAAAAAAACTGAAATTTATTAAATATCATAAGAAAATTCTTTTAATGTGAGGTATCAATAGAAATGAATCAGCTGGAGCTCTGTGACAAATGAAATTCAATTATTGCATGGAGGGAATAGTGACATGATAAAGAAAAACTCAAATCACTTTTTATGTAAGGAAAAGAAAAGTGACAGTAAATTTCTACTAGAAACTTAATTGCAAAACGAACTGTTGTTGAATACACAATCATACATGGATAACAAATGTGAATTTCAAAGTGAATTGATAGAGATCAAATCTTTATGACTAAACAAGTGTACTGCCAAGTCAATCTCTATTTCCATTATAATCTGGCTTATCAAGAGAAACCCATACAATTCAACACTAAATATCAGGCAAGGTTAATTTATATTGCTATCCATCACATGAAATTATATCCTCCACACCAACCAAGAGCATTTCTGATATAGTTCAAAAATGATTATATCTCGCAACTTTAAAACTAGACACAACCTACACACGATACTTCTTAAAAGTTTCGATTAGTCAACATAATTTTAAAAACAAACAAAAAATGTGGGTTTCAAATTTCAAAATTGTGTGAAAAATGTGTAAACATATAATTTTAAACCTAGAGGTATACTAATTGAATTGGCTGGCCCAAAGTTTTCCTGAAACTGATCTTATACAAAACTTTCACATAAAAAAAACTATAAAATTTAAAAATTTAACAGCATTTTAAAACTGGTACTATCATATAATTTGTCGTTACAAAAACAACCAAAATCGAAAGCAAACTTCAACTTCTGAGAAAACCTTACTCATTTCGTGTCAACTTTTTTTTGCTGAAAGTCATGCTAGTGTCAGCATTTTCAAGAAGGTCTTTACCACAATAAGAAACTTAGAAATTTAATTCAGACAGATCTTATGCAATAAAAACCTTGCACTATGTGTATAAATTTACAATCAACAATTTGAGGTGAATCTAAAGCTAGTTTTCTGATAGTAAACATAAAAAATATACAATAAAATAAATAATGATAATTTGGTTGCAAACCTTGTTGTTGATGATGAAAGCTTTCGAAATAGACTAATTCCAATATTTTATTAGTATGATATCATGCCACAGCCAAAATAAGCATTTTATCAAACTTGGGTTAATTCAATAAAACCAAAACAATAAAATATCCAATGTTTCAATATCTGTATTTGGTTGAATAATCTTTGGGAGAGATGACCAAACCACGACCTTTCCTAGCACCACGATAAATTGTTTCAACAATATCAATCATCTCTTGTTTATCCTCCAAAGGCCAGTTAATTTTGTTATTGTTACCAGTCCCCAAATCAATCATAATGTGCTTGTTCCGGTAAAAAAACATCACAGTACAAGGATCATACAATTCGTACATTTTATTAAAATCAGGTACCTTGGTAATATCAACCAAAAAAACTGCGGCAAAATTTTTGCATTTATCAGCAATGCTGAATAATATTTCATCCATTTTCATACAAGTGGGATCCCAATCGTGACCGAAACGTATAACCACCACACGATCCTCTTCGGTTGTGATGGCTTGGTCCACTTGCCAACCATTGTCTAAATGAGGTAGCATGTACGACATTTTGGATTTTCTTATTATCTTAACTTCTGAAATAAAGAAAAAACAACATTAAAATTGATCAGCAAATATTGAGAAATGAAGAGGCCGTGTGTCTATTGTCAATCTATCTATCAAAATTTATTTTGACTTAAGTATGTTAATCAGAAGCTGTACTGTAAAACATTTTTTATTAACTAACCTGTTTGGAAAATTAAGAATAAAAATAATTAAAGCCTTTTTAAAATTTATACTTGACTCATGAAAATAGTCAAAAGAGTGGAAACAGCAGCTAATAAAAATATATTACATCAATTGATCAGGAAAAAAATTCTTATCAAAATAAATAAAAAACTTACAAAATACATTTCACCCCATTTCTAAATTTCTAAAAAGTTTTGTGGAATAGAATCATAAAAAATATAAAAGTTATGGTATAGGTTTTACCTTTCTTATGCCAAGGTACAAGAAAAGGTCTATTCTACATATAATTAGTTTTTAAATGACATTTTTCAGTATAGTAAAACAAATTCCAAAAGATCTATTTTGGCAAAAATTTATTAACTCCAGCCCTCAAATCACTGATTGCTTGTTTACGGTCAGGACTTTTCACAACTGCTGTACCAGAAACAATCATATTAGCCCCAGCTTTGCCAACAACCTCAATATTCTTTGGCCCAACCCCACCATCAACTTCAATATCAATATGAGGGAACTTTTCACGCAACAACTCGATTTTTGGCATCATATTTGTCATGAATTTTTGGCCACCAAACCCTGGCTCAACTGTCATGATTAATACCATATCCACATCAGACATATATTCCAAAACAGTTGAAACATCTGTTTTGGGCTTTAAACCAAGTCCAACTTTCATTCCGGCTTCTTTAATTTTACGAATAACCATAGCAGGCTCGTTTGTTGCTTCAACATGGAAAGTATATTGATCAGCTCCTGCATCAGACATATCCTTAATCCAGTCTAAAGGGTTTGCAACCATCATATGCATATCAAAAAAGGCTTTCTCAATTTTGGTACGTAGACATTTTACAACGGGTGCTCCAAAGGTTAGATTAGGGACAAAGTGTCCATCCATAACATCCAAATGCAAATAGTCAGCTCCACACTGCAACAAGTTTTCACATTCATTGCTTAGATCGGAAAGATCAGCATTCAGAATTGAAGGTCCAATTTTGCAAACAGGTGCAGCACAGGTCATATTTACTTTGCTGTCAAAATTATAACTAAAATTTCAAATGATCTCTATTATAGAATGTCATTATTGAAATCAATCATTGTTAAGGATAACATATTATTGCATTGAAGATAAACAATATACAGAAAGTCTGAAGTAACGTTCAAGTCAAACACTCTAGATCACCTTCCAAGCTTAAGCAGCAAAGTTTTGTGAGTGAGCTTTTTCACTGTTTTTTTCTTAGATAAATCTTGACAATGAATATATTGAAAGTCACTGTAGTGCTGGAAATTGCCCCTACATTAAAGATCAGAGTTCAATCTCCATTCATAGCAATTTCACTTGGCAAGTGAGTATGCTTTTGGCCAGGTTAACTCAAAGACGTTAAAGTGGCAAAGAATATAGTCTCCTTATAATTATCTTTGTTTTAGAAGTGTGGAAATGAAGTCCGATGTTTGAAAACAACTTTTTAATATTATTACATACAGCAAACTTGTTGTGTATACCAAGAATTTGAAATTTCAACAATCATTTTATATCACAAATTTATCATGCCTAACTGTACGAGAGTGTGGACAGATGTTCCACACAATGTTATGGCACTTTATGTCAGATTTTGGGTACTGCAAGAGCAACATGTTATATTACTTCCAGACAATTATTTAACCACGAACCTACATTCAAGATGTAGGGGTGTATATTTATATCAAATGTAAAAGCTGTATGGAATGTTCAAATGATGGTCTGGATAAATTGCTTTCTTTCTCTTTTGGAACCTGGATTTATTTTATTCCACCATGAAGACTTATAATTAAAAAGTTAACATCTCATTAATCACCTGATTGGGGTTAATTATTTCTTCATGGCTGGATAGTTTATTAGTTACAGTTTACAACTTTTTAAAGTAGGTTTAAAATTTCTCAAAAAAGTAATTAATGATTATCTCTTATATCTAACTTTTTAATAATTATTCTTTATGGTGGAGTTCAGACTAGACTATATTAGTACAGAGTAGACCAGAGAGTTTAAAAGAAGGACAAAGAAGGCTAGGAAATCAGTTGAAAGACTCCTTCATGAAGTGAGGATGTTGGCAAATGAAATTGAAATCTTAGTTGCTCCGACTGTCAGGCAGGGGGTTTCGATTTAGGGTTAGAGTGCCATGGGGCAAGGTTTTAGATCAATAATTTTGGTTTTTATGAAAGGTAGAAGGTTTGTTTAAAACGGCATGATGTGGAAACCTTTTATGGAAGGTTATGAGTAAAAATTTCAGGTTTTTTAAGCCAAATTTGGTTTTTCAACCAAGCAACCATAACTTTTTTACCCCCTGAAATGCTTACAGAATAATTGAAAAACATGATTCTAGGCTGCTACAGTGAACATTTCAAATCAAAACAAGAATTTGAAGGCACTCCAGCCAAAGGTTTGTTGACAATTTTCTTGATTTTGATGCAAATAACTTAATGTTGGTAAAAGTTATAACTATTCTGTTTGGATATCTGAAAAGCTCTCATTCCCAGGATTTTATTTGAATGTGTTTTTAAAATGATGCCTGAAAGAAGAAAAAGTTGAAAGTGTATGTAAAGTTGAACGAGCTATTCGGTACCTTTCATCTAGTCTTCATAATACAAATAAGATTACATCCTAAAAAAATGGATATCAATAATAAAGTTTTTGAATTGATCCTTGAAACCTGCACGCATCCAGTGTTTATCGTCTCTTCCTCTAAATGGTCTTACAGGAAAAATAAAATGGCGGCAACACTGTTTAGTTCCCAAAGGTCCCTTTACACTAAAGCAAAGCATTAAAATTTACAAGATTGTGGTGCAAGATGAACAATTTTCCAGTGAGCCATAAAAGTATATTTTGGCTGAAATAAAAAGTGATGAGGTCCATAATGATTCAAACCAGCCATCAGTTTACTCCCATGTTCCTGAAATTTCCCAGGATTTTGAGCTTTTATTGACTGCGTTTTGTAATCTTCTTAATTTTTATTTAAATTTATCTTTTTTTACGTCTCAATAATAAAATTAATTTTTGCTGAAAATGAACTTATGTCTTAAAGAACTTTGTTGTTTTTTAAGTAAAATCCACTCTGACGTGTGTTTCAGAAACATATTTAAGGGCTAAATTTGTTCACTATTTTTGAGTTATCAAGGTTCATTATTTAGTTTGAATACAAAACATCTGACTCTGAAACCTCAGACTCTGACCTTGAGAACCACAAATCTGAAGACGCACAGAAGGAACAGATAAATTTTCATTTAAGTAGTTACATACAGAGGATTGTTCAAATCTTTTCACAATGATTTTGCTGCCATAGAGAAGCTACTGTCTAAAGTAGAAGATTTGACCAACAATCAAAAAGGACTTTCCCTCTAATTCGTCACAAATTTACTCTTTGTCATATAGGAGTGGAGTAGTAGATCATATCCCAGAGGGAAAATTAGTTAGTCAAAGGGAATTAGGAATAGGTTTTCGTTATATAATACATTCTTTTTTACAGTACAATGAAATTGAGCAAGATACGAGCGTGGAGCTAGAGGAGCTGATACAAACAAAGAAAATATTGATGAAAGGTTGCAGATATAAACGACACACCTCTGTTGAAAGTCGGATGCAGCGAGATCTAATCAACCACCCAATTTTACCACCATGTCCTTCAACCTGTCAGAAAACCTTTGGGAAAACGAGAGAGTAGAAATTCATTGGCAATATTGGGAAATGGAAAAAGACTCACAGATACACAGAAGTTTCAGAACCTGCAAGGGGTCACAAGTTTAAGTAAAAAAAAGATTTAAAAAAGGAACGAAAACAAACAAGAACTTTTTACTTGGAAAAGGATCCAAACACTTGGAACACTTGGTATGAAAAGTGACCACACAATGAGATCAGCAATAGCTAGGACACCTAAAAGTCGAATGAGCCCAGGAGGAGACAAACAAGGAAAGACTCCTGCCACCAACAAAACACCTGAAGAACTATTGGAAATGGTTGACAATCACATTAAATCATTTAATCCATCCATAATTCACTACAGGAGAGCCCTTGCTTCAAGCGGCTTGTACATTTCACTAGAATATTTTGCAGCAAAAAGATTCAAGGATTTTATTAAGAGGGACAGTCCACGTATTCCTGTTATTCATCATTTTTATTGGTCTAGGCTAAAAGCTATGAACATTAGTTTTACCAAACTTGGAGAAGAGGAATGCAGAGTTTGTGAAATCCGTTCCAACCATCTTGGGGAAAAGCACGGACTGAAAAAGAAGAATCAATCAATTGTTCAGGAAGATGACATATCCAACTAGCAACAGAGGCTCATGTAGCATACTAAGGTGATAACAATAAGGGACCAAATAGCACAACAGTCTCTGTGGACATGCAAAAAGTTGTCATGTTACCGAGCTTACTGGAAAGAACAAAAGTTGGTTTTGATACACAGCGCTCATAAATGAATCATAAATAATAATGAAATACTTTGAACTAGACACACCTTCATGTCTGCTGACAGCTTCCATCACAAAGTGGAAAAAGCCATGAAACAAAAGTGGAGAGTTGAAGATTTTCAGGATTTTGTTGAGGTTGTAGATAGTAGCGGAAAGGATAGTGGCGTATCACAAGGGAAGTGTGCCGAAGGAAA
>JAUJPO010065469.1:0-12490 GCA_032270745.1 Tiaropsis multicirrata | reverse complement strand
ACCAACTGATGAATGCTTAAGAAAGCAGGAAACTTTAAGTATTGTGAAAAAAAAGTTTCTTCATTTACTGAAAGTATAAAAAGAAAAACATGTATAGTGACTATGCCATTCTTCAAAATGATATTTTCTTGCAATTGCGACATGATTCCTTTCTTTCAACTTCCACTTTGCCTGATGATATGGGAGATGCATCTCTCGAAACGTAGCCAAACGTTATATCTCGTGATCCAAGCCACCATAAACTTCCAATATAATATTTATTTTCCGTTTCAAGATTTTTCAAAGAATGAGGAATCTGAAACAAAAGAATTTCCTAAGAAGAAGAAGAAGAAGAGCAAAAAGAAAAAGGATCACGAAAAGGAAAAACAGATGAACCAAGAAATACCAACAATTGAAGATGAACAGAAGGGAGAAGAAAAAGCTCTAGAGTCTCGTGATGAAAAAGAACCTGAGGAGGAGAAACCAGATACTGATACTGAGTCAGATGATTTTTCAAACGATGAAGAAATTGAGAAGAAGGTATTCTTCATTTAATTTCATGTTTTCATTTCGATTCCCGCTTTTTCATTGCGCGGTGCACTACTATGATCAAAAGATCTGTGGGGGTCTAGTGCAGGCAGCACTTCATGAGGAATTAAGAAAAAATTGAAAATCTCAATAAATTGATGCAGTAGATTTTCTAAGGTAAAAAACATTGTGGCATCAATACATTGAAGTAGAGTGGGACCAACAATTTATTTCGACAATTAATTGTCATCATCAGGTTATTAAAATTTAAAATCAATAAAATCAGTTTAAAAACAGATGTAAAATTACAAAATATACGAAATATATCAGTAGATTTTCTCCTCTAACCTCCTCGGAAAGTCGATGTCGTAAAGATATTGTTACCTAACCTTTACTAACCTGATATTCAGATGGTGAATTTTCTATCGGTAAATTAACCATCTGAGGAATTATGCAGTGTTTAGTGATACAACTTTTTGAATTGCGCCATTCTGTGCAAAACTATGTGTTTTTCTCAGCTTGGCGCGCTTCATTTGAAAATTTATAATTGTGTTTATAGTTTTTATACAAAAACTTCAATTTAAAATTTGGTGTAACTGATGTAACTGAACGTATTTTTATTACCTTAGGGTAACAAATTTTGATGGGAAGAAATTTGGTGGATTTGACGGATTTCCCCAAAATCCGCCAAAATAAGTTTCCACAAAAATTAACTTTTTCCGTCATCCGCCAAATTTAATTCTCGCCAAATTTAATATTTTTTGCCATCCGCCAAATTTAATTCCTGCCAAATTCACTATGTATTTCCTTACGGATCGCCATGAAAATGTGTGTTCGTTTTGGACAAGAAATCCGCCAATGTTGTTTCTGATTCTTCTGAGAATCTTCTCTTAATCAAGTTCCTTGTTTTAATCTAATGTATTTGTTGTTAAAAATGTCAAAATAGTGCGAAGCCCGATTGAGTGGTTGAGAACCTAGCCTTGTATTAAATGACTTGATTTCTAACTTGTTTTTTAAAATAGAAAATTGAAGAAATGCTTTATGATGAGCCGAATGAGTTGATGAATACAAGCACTTATGGTCTGGCATCACTTTTCGACTCGATGTATATCAAGAAGGAATTGACTGAAGAAAGGGAAGAGATTGTCACCATCAAATCAACCACTTTGGTTTTGTTGTTTTGTGTCTCCATTGCTGCTGGTATGTCTGTAGGAACTGGTAAGTTTGAAACACAAAGGAAGTTTACCAAGGCTTTATTTTAATACGCTTGAGTTTGTCGCGACCCAGTGGATGGGTCTGTTTGAAAAATGGTCATTTCGTTCCGTCTGTTGCGAAAGAATTGCTGCTAAAAACAATTAATATGTTGAAACCAGGATGATACTAAAGGGCATAGGGTTTTTCTGTGCGTATTTATTTTCGAATCAATCCTTGCCTTTGATTTCAGATGGGTCTATAGTAACCTTGAAAATAAAGCTTTCCAACTCGAAGAGTGGTTATCCAAAATAAAAATAAAAACTGTTCAAAAACTTGAATATACAAGAACAATAATAAACATACATTCTTTTTTATAAGCATAATCTTTATAAGCATATTCAGGCTCAGATGCCCCTTTAAATTAGCATATTGCATATTTTAAAGCTCAAAATGAAAATTAAGCATGTTCTTATGTTTTAGGAATTGGTTCGTTGTTCACTTTTCGTTTAATATCAGAACCATCTGACGATCATCGTAATTCTTTATTGCCAACAATAGATGGCCAACCACCAGGTAATATGATTCGAAATATTTTTCTCTTTTCTGCTTGGTACGGACCCAACGCTTTTTGGAAATAAATCAAAGTATCCAAAATTAGTGCAGTATTATTAATATATAATTGTATTAAATGCGTACTTATAAAATCAAGATTGTGTAGAATTCCTCTGTCGAGAGTGCTCCATGTTGCCAGAGCGATTCACTTTTGGATTCATATGATCAAAAAAATCTCTCGAAAAAATCAAGCAAATCAAAAAATTATGCTCTCTATTTTTAGCCCACTTTCTATTGCCAAAGTGTTAGAATAAGTGCAATATCTATTGCCAATGTCGGATATACCCGACACGAATTTTCTTTCCTCTTTGCCATGTCAGATATAGTTTTTGCCTTAATTCGTATGAGGGACTGGGGCGAGTAGCATTTCATTGGTCAATAAAAATTAGTTGTATGCCTATTGTCGGATATATCCGACAATCCGTTGGCAATTATAGGAAGACTTTGCGAGAATATCTATTTTTTGATAGAATTGACATCTTTTTTAAACCCTTCGGTAAAGAAATTTTAAATTCTCATGTCGGATATATCCGACATTGGCAAATAAATTGAAAATTTACATGTAGTGTATACCCGACATTGGCATGGAAAGGGTAAAAAAGCATAATTTATAATGTGCAATAGCTGACCTAACTTACATCAACCGTGAAGGAAAGAACACATTTCTAAAAGTCTTTAGACTTCAGAAATTGTTGATTTTGCCAAAATGGGAGGGGTCACTTTAGTAGTATGTATTTCTTAATGTATTTCTGACGGTGTTTTCACCACCAAACTCCATTCAAAATTGTAGCTTAGAAATAGCTTAGGCTAGTTTTAGCTGAGATTGAAAAATTGGTTTTCTTGCTTGATATTTTGTAGAGTACAATCACGGTCAAAAGACTCGTACAACCTTTTGACCGATTGTGGTTCTCTTAATTAATTCTTATTTTGTTTTACAAACAGCAGACGATTTCATTTTCATTGACAACGAGTTCGAAACCACCAAAGATTCTATGAAGCAGTTACTAATCCAGAACAGAAAAATGGAGCGCAAGTTGCAGACCATGAAAATTGGTTATGAAGACTACAAGAAACGAGCTAGTATATACAAGCGTATGATGTGGTATTGGCGAAAAAGAAGTAAAAGTCTTGACCTTGAATTAAAAGTGAAGAGTTATTTGCTGAGCGGAGATGATTCGATTACATATGTCATCGAAGAATGTTTCCCAGACCAGAATATGACAGGTGAAGATCTTTTGACAAATTTAACAGACCAGATCAGTCAGCAAAGACGCGACGCCGCTTACTGGAAAACAAAATACACATCCTTGAAATTATCGAAGCTTCGAACCTGCGCTAAAATCGGTAAAGAACTATCCATAGAGAGCTTTTCCTTCTCAACTTGTCTGTTAACACTTAGTAGCGCTATGCCAGACCTCAATCTCTCAATGCCTTTTGCTAGTCTGACGAAACCGGTTGAAAGGTTATCCACTCATGTCAACAAAGCATGGAATAATTTAAAGAAAAAGTGGAAGGATGATGTCAGTGTTCGTCATGACTCTGCAGTAGTCAAGAAGAATGCTAAAAACGTCCAACGATTCCGCAAGATGTTCAGCTATGGTAACATAGTGGCCGACGACAAGCTAAAGCAAACGCCAGCTCCACCATCACCGCCAAACAAATGTAATTGTCAATGTCCGCCTTCTTCACCTGCTAACAAACCTAATTTCCTGAAACCGGAACAAAGTCTTCGACAAAGTGATTCTGATAAAGATGCAGTATCATTTAAGAAAGGTGAGCTATAATTCTTTCTTATTAAAGGCCGGTCTCCACTCATAGAGCTGAACGCTCGATTTTGTTATCGTTGTAAATTCCCTAAAAATTCTTGAAAAGCCCATTTCTTGAAAAGCTCATTTCTTGAAAAGCTCATTTCTTAAAAAGCCTATTTTTACTCTTCTTATAGGTGAGCCAGCTGGTGACGAAGACAATGAAGATGTATTAATAGTGACATTACCCGAATCTCCTTCTAAAGTTCCTGAGAAACCATTTGTACCTGAACCTATTGAAAATCCAGATTGCATTGAAGTTTACCAGACAACCAAGAGAATATATGAGGAGACTATGATTGGTAAAATTAATTTAACATTTTTTTAAAGATTGGTGCAACCTCGTTTTCTCAGGACGTTTTTGATGATATGTGTGATATGGCTTGATTTAAACGCGCCATGTACACAAAAACGTAGACTTGGAAACGAGGTTGATCACTTGTGTTGTTGTGGCACCAATACAACGAAACATGCCATGCTCAATAGCTGAGCTGGATTGCCATGAACCCCCTAAAACAATCGACAGATTTCCTTAGAAAGTCTTTGACTACTGAGCTATCCACAAATAAGAAAAACAGTCGACCCCCCCTGTTGATGATATCCATTCTAGTTCAATATTTTTTCAATATCCTAGGATATCCAGGGGTTAAGAGTTTGAATACCAAGGATATCCAGGGGGTAAGAATTTATAAGACCAAGGATGGCCGGAGGGTTCTAAATTTTCAGCACGGATATCCAGGGGGCTGGTGTTAAGAAAAATTAGCAACAACAACAACAACAACATGGGGATACCGATTTTTTTACCTTGTTTTTCTTTATTTCTTGATATGGTTAGGTATAGAAGACACAATGCCACATTGCTCAAAGATTTTCATGGATGAAGAATCATATGCTGAAATGGAAAGAGAAGATGCCGAAAAAGTGGTAAATAAATATGCATAGAAAAACGCCCTTCCGCCCTTCAAATGGTGTTTCTTGGTACCAAATGGTCTTAATAGGCTACTTTTTCACTGAAATGGAAAGGAGGAGAAGCGATTTGTTTGTTCCAAACTTTCCCGCCGCCATTCTTTAACAGCCGTTAATGGCTTCATACCTCAGCAACACAATTTTCCTGTTTCTACTATCACTTAAACGGACGTTAATTATTTAGAGTCGCTGAGTTTGCAAGCCGTACAAGAGTGAAAGGAAAAATCAGCGCGGCGGTAGAGTTTGGAACAAACAGCAATTATTCTCCGTGCGACCATTTTTTGTCACGCCGTCGCAAAATTTTCTTATTTTCTTATTTCGTCGATTAGAGATTGTCTCAGAAGGTAGAATCGTCAAACTTTAGTATGAAACTTTAGATCCCACTTTCACCTTGAAGAGCAGATTTCATTAAAAAAAAATTTTTTTAAGAATTTCGAACACTGGTCTACTTCAGGACATTCAATTTTTCACAAATTAAAAACATTCAAAAATAAAACCGCATTCTCTTCGGTCGAATTCTTCTTGGTTGTGAGGCCCAATCTAGGACGCTTGATTATGGTTAAAGTTTGCGTGCTAGCGGCCCTGGGTCGCTTTCCCATTTCCCGTTTCGATTTACTTCGCTCCGACCTGACAGTTCCCCTAAGATTTTCAAAAAATCATGATTCTTTGAGTGATGGATGCTCAAAACAAATTTAAAGTGAAGTTTATTAGTTGAAGGTTTTATACTTCTTTCACTACATGAATCTTTCAGATGAAACAAGAAAAGTACCATAAACAACAACAACAGCAACAACAACACCAACAAAAACAACAACAACACCAACAAATGAAGGAAAAAACTTTCTGTGAAAGGGAGAACCCGTTGGTCGATTTATTATCCGAGCGAGGTGCGCGATGTGACAAAGACTGTATTGCAGCAGGTATTGAGTCAGTGGAAGATCAATTGAGAGCTGAAAAAACAAAATTAAAATTGAAACTGGATCAGCTCATGGGAATGTTCAGGTTAGTTTTACAGTTTTTAGATTTACATGCCCGTGGGGAGGGGGTACTTAGGTAAAAAAGTATACAGGAATGTGTCGCTGGTCAGGGTGCCTTTTTTCACTCTCGTGAATCTCTGGTAGGGTCGAAAAGAAACTCAAAAATGGAAAATCAATCCCTCGTATAACGCAAAGATTAATTCGCCGCTAAGATTTTACTCTAACAAAATGTTCTTTCTATCTAATATTCACAGGTTATATAAATCTAAATCAAAGATGGTGCTCAAAAAAGCTAAACGAGACATGGAACGAAAAATGAACGAGGCAAACGAGCAACGACAAGAACGTGTGCGAAGATTGAAAGCACAAAAACAAGAATTGAGAATAAAATTGAAAGAATTAAGAGAAAAGCAAAGAGCCAAACATCAAGAAGAGGTAGGGGCAAAATATTTGATTCCATTGCTAGACTCTGCTTCTAATCTTCTATGTCTAGCCCACAAATTGATTAGAAGTGTTTTGACGTTGACGTTGAAAACATTAGATGATCACGTAACGTAGCCAGGAGCCAGGAGGAAACTTAGGCAAAAAGGGTACGGGAATGTGCCGCTGGTCAGGATGCCTTTTCGACTCTTGTAAATCCCTGACAGGGTCGCAAAAACTCAATTTGAATCTAATTCAGGGTTTTTGGCGTACTTACACCCTTCCCTTGCGGAGCCACGATAAATTTCAATAACCCTGTAATCTTTTTTAACAAAGGTACACGAACTGGAAGAACAGAATCACCAACTCAAAAAACAAATCCAAAAGTTGGAGAAAGAAAAACGACGTTGGGAGCGAATCGAACGTTTCAACCTTCGTCAAAACATGGATGAATTGGAAGAGACAATTGAACGCCAAAAAGAAAAATACGAACGAAAAATTCAAAACATGAAGATGAAATTCAAGAAATTTGTGGCCCAACAAAAAGAAAAACACGCAAAACGTAATGAAAAAGAAGATGATCACGAAGAAGAATATCAGGCCATAAAATTGATCAATGATCGGTAAGTTACCTAGACTAGCATGCTAGTCAATTTAATAATCCAACCTAATAACCGTCTAAAAGTGAGAAAAATAGAAAAATGCTTTTTTGTTAATCGGCAGATGAATTGCCTTGCAAATTTTGGAGTGTGTCAAAGTCACAAACGTTGGAAGACCCACCTGAATACATTGTAACAGATTTAGGCCAAGAGATTTTGAACACTTTTAGACAACAAATTGGACGAGTTCTGATCAAAACTCAGGTCAAAAAGTTACCTTTTGGACGCTTTTTTATAACAGGAGGTGAAGAAAGTGGCTCAAAATCCTCATCTTCAAAATCAGGCTTTTTCTCAAATTTGGGTATAACTTGTCAAAAAAAAAAAAATTCCATAACAAACTGCTCGACTAAAGAAATTAGCCTGAACAACGGTGGTCTACCCACCCCCCCCCCCCCCTCTTACCATCTTAAACCTAATTTACGAAATATTATATTTTTTTTCATTTTTCAAGGTTACAACGAAAATTGGATTACTACAAGAAAAAGCATAGCAAATCACTAATGCAAGTCGAAAAGTTGAAGAAAGTCATTAAACAAGGTGAAAATGAAGAATCAAAAAAAGAACGAAAATTGCGTGTAAAGCAAAAACGAAAAGCTAGAAGTTTAAAAGAATATCGTCAGGGTGATTCCTATGACACTGAGCTTGTCAATCTCAAATTGCCGATTATACCAAGTGTGTATTGTCCAGACCAGAACAATTGTATGAGGGATGAGGATGCCTTTGAGGATAGGAATTCTAATGTGGAGCATCTGAAGGATTTGACGACAGGCGAATATGTAAAGAATCCGGAATTCAAGACCAAAACCAAATCTGGATTTGATTACCTCAAAGATCTGACTACACGCGAATACGTGAAAAATCCAGACTATAGTACCAAAAGCAAAGTCGACATTGAATATTTCACAGACCTAGAAACTGACCAAAACGATGAGTTACACTCTACCAAAGCAAAAGCTGGCATTGAATACTTTACAGACAGAGAAACTAAGACCAAAGTGGAGGTTCTATATTATACAGACCCGACACTACCAGAGGACGAGGAACTTGAACCAATTTATCGAATCAGCAGTTATTCAGAAACCAATGAAAACACAGATAAGACGTCTCATGCAGTCAACAAAAACCAGGACCAGACTACACTTGAAGGTGAAGGTGAAGGAAATGCAGACCAGACCTATGGAAGTGAAGGGAGTATTGATCAAGCGACGCTGGTCGAACGCACAACATCCTCTATCGAGATTGACGGAGAAGAAAAATCGTTCACAGTCATGAAATACGTTAACGGGAAAGAAGAATATTACGTCGTACGTAGCGAAAGTGAAGTTGAAGAAGACAAATCATCACACACACCCTATCCACCCAAACCTAGTCCACCCAAGATCTCTAAACAACGCCCTCAAAAACCGACACCGCCCAAACGATTTCAAGAGTTTGAAGAGTCATTTCAAAACTCGAAATTGGATCGAAATGCGTCACTGCAGGAAAAGTCGAACGTGAATTTCGAGGGAAGTGAAAGTGGGAAAGAATCTGAGCCTCAATTCGAGTCGTTTGAAGGAGAACCTGATGAGGATCTCCCTTATCCATCATGGTACGTTGCACGTTCAGAAAGCCGCGCGGAAGAACGTGACTTCAACGAGGTACTAACACTTAATTAGTTGCAGGGTGGTTGTTCTACTAACCAGAGAGGGCGGTGAACAGTCCAGAAGGGGAGATCCTATTTAAGCGAAGGGTATTTTTACGATTTTTCCTTAGCGTTTTGTAAAATGGGTGTTCTTTAATAAGGCTCGATGGAGGAGGTAGAAAATCTGAAAATGTGTCTGCTGGCAAAAGGATATAAGAGCGAGGATGACCTATGAAGACAAATCGCCTTCCTATTCCAACGAGAACAATATAAGGTAGATAAGAGTCTTGTTTAAGTGGAAACGTGAACTTGACTTGAAACATAGATAAGGGCTGTGTCCAGCGAGTATTGTCAAAAGTACGGTCTTTTATTATTTTTGAAATATTTCCTATTTATTTGATTTTTCAAAATAAAAAAAACACGCACGGTATTTATATAAAAAAACGTGTATTATCGTGTTTATTTTTAGGTTTACGGAGAGAATAGATGGTACACGGAAATGATGAACGGGCGGGCCGAATACCGTGACGAAGAGGAAAAGATCGCAGAAGAAGAGGTAAATTGGTATTTCCAAACCATGATGAATAAGGAAGAAGAACGCACAAATTGGTACTTGAAAAAGAAAAGGGATGATTAAAAATCCCGCCAGAATGTATTCACTCCTTGGGCTACCATTTTATCCAAGTTGTTTCTTGTGATTATAACTAAAATAATCTAAACTATATAGTTTTGGTGTTTAGTGAATTCCAACAGGTGCAGAACGTTGTTTAAACGTTGAAATAACTTGCTGTGTCTGCTGTAATTTTGATCAGAATGTTGACCTCTATTTATCACGATCCCAACTTTCCCCTCAGAGGTACTCAACGTTGTTTCAACGTCCAAATTGGTCCTTTGATGGAACTATCCAAAAGCAATGTTCCATACCCTGCTGGGTTCTCTGTCGGTCTATCCATATTTTTTGGTCCTTTAATGGAACAAATAAAAGGCAATTTCCTTTTTTCTCTATGTCTCAAAGATGAAAGATTTCGGTTGGTTCCAAGATCGAGATTTTGTTGTAGCCTTTTTGGTTCGCTTTTAGTTTTAGTTAGATTTTAAATACTTTTATCAGCCCTTCCTATGGTTTATTTAGACTGTATGAAGCACCTGATAAACATCAATTGGAGCGTAACAAGCTAACCCAGCGAGCACGGAACATTGTTTTGACGTTCCAATTATTGAAGTTTTCCGTAGTAAAGTCTCTTAAACGAGTTTGGAGAACGAAATATCGAGACAAAAATTTGTCTCTTTTATTCAAGCAATTTTTAGAGACTTTTGTACTAAAGAACGACATGGCCCCAATTTGGCAGATGAATTATATGTTAGTCTACTTCTCATATTCACTCATTCGATACCTTTGACTTTTGAATAAACTCAGTCGCAGTTTGAGCCTGTGTGTAAACTGTTTAACATTCTTATTTTGATAATACCATGTTTTATATTTTCTGACTCATTCGATTATCGTATTTTGCACTTTATTATTGCTGCTAAAAATAAAATAAAGTTTATTTGAGATACATGTCAACAGCAAGCAAAAGAAGAAAAAAAGTTTTAAAATAATTTGTAAAAAATATTCTTTAAAAAAAACATACTGTATAATATTTATAAATTTATATCATTGTAATATTATTTTGTAGAATATTTTAGCATTGTTTTAGGGCGCCTTATTTGTATTTGTGTATTTATTTCTTTGTTTCTTGCTTTTTATTTATTGTTTCTTTAAAATATATATTGTAAATTCTTGTAGTTAGAGTTTGTAAATATATACTTGCTATATTTAAAAAAATTATGTTTATGGATTGATAATGTGTGAAAAAAGTTGACATTATTTAATCCTTAGAGTTAGAGGCGGAATAATCTTTGGAAGACCCCGGAGGACGCGGGAGAGGCACACACGGAAGATCTATGTAATTATTAAACTCATTGTTCTCGTTTGAATAATAGGCAGGTAGACGATGCGGTTTGCGTCTAGGTCATACTTTTATCTGGTGATATTCAACGGTACCGCCCTTATAACCCCACTCTGGAAAAATTGGATAATAGCCGTAGTGTCCATTTAGAATTTTGATCAAATTTATAAGAACGCGGTCAAAAATTTAGCACAGAAGAAAATCGTCTCCACAACGAAAATTTAATGTCCCCACAATGCTAGATGTAAAATGTGTCATTCCCATCATCAATCTTTCGAACACTAAAGGAACAATAGAATTTCGTATCCCCAGTGGAAAAAACGATAAGATTGAGAGATTGAATAGCCTGCTGTCCCAAACCCACATCACGGACGGTTTTTACATTTTGAAAAAAAATCTTGCCGTTGTGGATTTTCTTGTGCGTTGCTAGAACCCCAGATCTGTAGACTACAGATCTGGTATTCTGGAGACAATATGGAGTGCTTTAAAAATTCATCACGCATTTAAAAAAAATTTTTGTTTATAAAATGTTATTTCTTAATTACATGTTTTTTTTTGTTGAAAGCAATGAGAATCAACTCTTTTATTGCATGTTTCATAAAAAAGCTAAAAATAGATATTCTTTATATATAAAACAATGTCTCAAGAGAACTGAACTTGACTTAATTCCATGTGACCATCTGCTGACCTTATGATCCGACGGGGGTGTGCCGCTGGACCCTACGAGGGTGGGATTTTCGATTTTCGTGTTTTTGCGACCCTCCTTGCCTTACCAGGGATCCTCGCCTCGAAAGCGAAAAAAGGTACTCTGACCAGCGGCACATCCCCGTACCCTTTTTTACCTAAGTACCCCCTTTTTCCCGGGCTCTGCTACATAAAGAAGTAGGGCTTGGTACAGGCTGCTGCTAGAAATGGAGTTAGTTGTTAGTTGAGTTTTCTATCTTCTGCGAGAGAAAAAAACTTAGAGGATAGGGAGTTGACCTTCCAGGTTATACTAGAAATAGCCCGGGAATCCTGTGAAAGCGAGGTGTTCACAAAATGGCGGCCAGAGTGAGCAAGCACATTCTGTTAAATACTAAGATGCATCCTGCAATCCAAACAGAGGAACGCGAGACAAGGGAAGATCTCAGAATCTAGCTGGAAATATTTTCAGAGTGGATTGGTTCGGTGGCTAGGTCCTGTCGTCGTGTGGTATCAGTATTTTTAGTTTACATTTTTTTCTTTGATTTTTATAATAGAAATGAGCTATTCCATTTTTAGTCCATGCAGGGGTATTGACGAACTTTTCCAGGGGGTTTTCAACCCCTTTTTTTCCACAGGGTTTTCAGTTCTTTCAAACAATTTCCAAGGCCAAGGGGCTCCATGAAGATTTCCAGGGATTAAAAAAGCTTCAAAGGTTTTTTCCAGCCCTTCTTTTGCATAAATCAACAAAGAAAAGATGTTTCAAAGGGGTTATGATATCCAAGCCAAGGGGTAAGCTGATGTTGAAAATTCCAGAGGGTCTTGTAAAAAAAGTTTGTCAATAATTTTAGGTGAGTATCAAAAATATGTTACGTTCGGGTCGCATGACCAACTGTTTATTTAAGAAAAATCCCAACTCGGAAAGTCGGGAAAATCGTCAGGTTAATTTTTCAAATGTAAGGTGAGTTTGGATCTAAAGAAAAACGGATACAAATATTGTTTAAAGGATATGTTGCTGATACTGATAGCAACTCCAGCACTCGCGCAACTTTAGTTGACGTCAAACCAAAATGTTTCACTTTCTCACGGTCTTTGAGAAAGT
>JAUJPO010065458.1:0-12491 GCA_032270745.1 Tiaropsis multicirrata | reverse complement strand
TGGAAGATATCACGTTTTGTTTCTTCGGCTAAGTGAACCATTTCAGCTAAAATCAAAGCATACTTTCGATTCTGACCATTCTGCAAAGTGTCGACTTCCCCTTAAAGAAAGTAAATGAAAAATGATTTAAATTCATATTCAATCCTTCCAATTTTAAGACTATATATTTTTGTTTCTAAACTTGAAAGACTATCATTAATGAATTTATTAAAAAACTAAAAGTAAAGATGAGAATGTTGACTTAGTAAGAGAGAGTAAGAAATATGAGCTAAAGCAACATTCTTTGCAAAGTTTTTGAGAACCTTCTGTATCCGCCACTGAAGTGCTTTAGAAATTATTTAAGATGAAAACTCGGGTAACTTATGGCCAGTCCAAATAACTGTAAATCCTGAAATGTAAAAAGTGAGGCAAAGTCCGCTTGAAAATGATAAAAAGAATAGCTGAATAAGGAGACCATTACATTGAAGTTTCGTCGACCGGTTGTGCCCTAATTGTTTTCTGAGCCAAAATTGGGTAATTTGCGAATTAGTTAATTATGACGTCATCATTGATGACGTCACAATATTTTAAACTTGAATATCTCTTGATTGCTTTGTTCAATCCACCTCAAATTTTAACCAACGATTTCTCTTGATAAACTCAATGATTCAAAATTAAAAAAAATGTAAAAAAAATTGACGTCATCACAAATCAAGAATAACCACTTTTTGCAATTATTTGCTGACGTCATAAATAATTTGGAATTTTTTTTGTTTCTTGAGATGGAATTTAGTAAAATGAATCTTTGGACAAAATTTGAGGTGAATTGAACAAAGCTATTGTATTAGGAGATATTCAAGTTTAAAATATTGTGACGTCATCAATGATGACGTCATAATTAACTAATTTGAAAATTACTCAATTTTGGCTGAGAAAACAATTAGGGCACAACCGGTCGACAAAACATCAATGTAATGGTCTTCTTATTTGGACTGGCCATAAGTTGCCCGAGAACCATTTGATTTCCATATTTGAGTTTATTCTTTGACATTTTTCTTTAACAAATGGTTTCGAGACGAAAGTCAATTCAAAACGATTCCATTACTTGCTTACTTCAGGATGTTTTGTTGAGAGTATGACTTTGAGCTTGTTTATTACAATTTTATTAAGAAATGGTTTCAAGACAAAGTTAACTCAAAACGTTTTCATTTCTGATAATTACTTCAGGATGTTTTGTCAAGAGAATCTCTTTGGGTTTATCTGTTGCATTTTTCTTAAGAAATGGTTTCAAGACAACAAAGTCAACTCAAAGCATTTCCATTACTTACTTACCTCAGGATGTTTTGTTAAGAGTGTGACTTTGTGCTTGTCTATTGCATTTTAAGGAAAAGGTTTAAGACAAATTCCATTCAAAATGTTTCCATTACTTACTTACTTCAGGATATTTTGATGAGAAAATGACTTTGGGTTTGTCTATTGCATTTTTCTCAAGAAATGGTTTCAAGAAAAAGTCAACTAAATCCTTTCCATTACTTGTTTACTTCAGATTGTTTTTTAAGAGAATGAATTTCGGTTAGTCTGGTCCCCTACTAATTTTTATCCATTTCACTAAGCTCTCATGTGAAAAAGAATAGTATGGTAACATTGGCAGTTTGAATTTCGTCAATATTTGCTTTTTCATGACGCGGTAGTGTTCGACTTCTTTGAGAATGAATTGATACTCTTCATGCAAAATGTGGGCATCTTTGACGACCTTTGAGACCAATTCAGAGATCGAGTTCAGTTATAATTTTGCCAAGATTCTGACCTTGTTTTGCTTTTTAACTTTTGATTCGAAGGTTCTTTGAGTCTTATGAATTATTCCGGAACCTAAGCCGAGCAGGATTCCAGTAGAGGCTAGAACAATACTTATAGGGATTCCAACGCCTGTTGAAAGAGTCGTGACAGATGCCACTTTTAGAAGTGTAATAGCGGTGACCAGAGAGGTGTCACTGATCGTTGAAGCCGCCACTCGACGCTTGAACTGCTTTGCAAGTTTATCTCTCTTGTCGATTTCGTCTCACAAGAAATTTTCAGCCTCTTCGATCTTTCTGAGGCGGTAAGTTTGCTGAGCCACCCGGCGATCGTCTTCCGCTGCACTTGCGATCTCAGGGTACTGCTTCTCTATATAAATGCCCGTCATTTATTGTTAGTCGTATCAGACAGCTTTCACATGGGATTTCTCCTCCAAGATTTCCTTGATCTTGATGTGCAGCTTCAGGTCGAAGTTGTCTCTGAATGATCTTGATCAAGACAGCCAAAACATCACCATGGACGTCGCAGCGGTCGACCTCATCACATGTAATATTAACGAGCTTGGGCTCACGGGCGACAATTTTGAAATCTCTGCTTATGGGTATGCCTATATTTAGCCGCTTTGGGTGTTTCGATTCCAAATAACCTTTGAGCCAGGCAAGCGCCAAGACGGCTTCGGAGAGTGCTTTCAGCCAGTAATTCGCCGTTGGTTTTGTAACGTTCTTGTACTCTTCAAGGCACTTTTCAAACTGAAGAACGTCGCTGACGATTCGAAATTTAGACTTCTCTTCGGGGGGCATTTCCACTCGAAATAACTCGCTACAAGGAGTTGATCTGTTTGTCTTTTTGATCGTCTTGTAGTTTCATCGCCCTGCAGCTCATCGCCTAACGGCCGTGAAGCGGAAGCCGAAGCCGTTTCAGCATGAGCAGTAAGACTACTCTCATTTGCTGTTCCGTCATCGTATGCATCGTTTTCGTAGGCACCGTCATCTCTTTCCAGGAGAGGTATGTTTTCCTCGTGGATGAATTCTGGTTCGATAATTTCTTTCATAAAATAAATGTTAGATGTCGATCCTAACAGAAGCAAGCGAGTTATGAAAGCTGCTCGGGCACACCGAAAGCACTGCGCGGTAACACATAATCTGAGCTCCATCGAACTAGGTCAGACTCTTCAGGTGCGCTTTCCAAACCTAGGAGAACACGATGCCATCGTGCTTGGTAATTTTTTCATTAGCTTTGCGCTGAAACTCAAGGGTGACAAGGATAAGGCGAGGAGCGTCGTGTCCAAGAATCGGAATCTATTTCGAGGGCAATAAGGAAATCGCAGCAACTGCGACGAGATCATGACCTACCGAGACTTTTGGCTCTCGACGAAAGACAAGGCAAGGCGAATTTTCCAAGGAATTCGCACAGAGAACGGACTAATGAGGTTTGATTCGAAAGCTGCTACTGGCAGCGCCTAAGAAACAGACATTGCCAAGATGTATGTAATTCGCTCTAGAATCACCATCGACTATGAACTACTGAACGACATTTGTCCACTTCATCAGGCGAGTCTTGTTGACAAGCTTGAGATCAAACTGACCTTCAACGATAAAAAGGCAGTCATCTTGGGCAGCACGACAACTTTTACAGCAGCAACAGATGCTGACTACAACTACTCGGTGACTGACATTCGCACTGAGTGTTCTCAGGGTTTTTCTAGTTTAATGAGAGACGTCTATCAAAAGCTGGCTCTGCCGTTTACACGAGTCTTTGAACATCGATTTACGATGATTAACAAGTCCGACACCGTCGTAAACTTAGTGGTTAACGCTCCCTCAAAGAGCCTGTCGCAAATTCTCATTTTCTCTATAGATCCAGATGACAGGAAGCAGTTCGCATACACGGAGAAGTTTAATAGCCTCAAAATCAAGTAGGTTAGCATCGGCATCGAGGGAGTTGAAAAGGTCAATGCCCTGTACGCTTCGGGCATGCAGAACGAGAACACTTACGAGCGAATCTTATGAAGATGTTCAACGAGAACGGCGTATCTTTGGGTGATTTTCTTACTGAAAGATATGCCCTTTGTCTCGACTTGAGACCAAGCACAGATACCAGTCAGCACGGCAATGGGGCAAACTTATTAAACCTGTTTCTGAAGGCGTCACTCTGAAGATTCATTGAGTAGCTGGGACTGGGAATGGCAATCTGAACCTTCGCATCTTCGTCTTTCAAGATGCTCAGCTAAACATACTGAAAGGGAGATTTCACAGCGTCGATGCCTAACTAAAATAAATGAACTGTGTGAAAGATCTTCATACATCGATATTCAGTCGATATTCACAAGCTGCGGAAAGATTCAGCAAGTTCTCGATCTCATCGAAAAAGAGTACAAGCATCAGTTTGAAAACAATGTAATTTTGTGCCCTACTTTGCGATGGAGCAAAGCCTTACTCGAAATATCCTGGGTCTACGCTTTCATGTTTGAACCGAAGGGAAATCTCTTCAAACACATCAAGAAACTCGCGGGTTTCAGGCGAGGAGAAGCTGTTCATCGTTGATGACGTAATAAGCTATCTCAGGGCGACATCGGCAACACAGTCTTTGGCTTTTGACGCAGTCGTAAACAGTTTCGAAATATTTACGACGACAGAAGAAGCAGCTGTTCGTGTGGTTTCAGTCAGAAAGGTCCGACATGAAAATGATTAACGAAGAGAGGGTATGGAGCTGCCAAATTGAGCCCATTGAAGTTTCCGTAGTAAAGTCTCTTAAACGAGGAGAACGAAGCATGGATACAAAAATTAATCTCTTTTATTCAAACAAATTTTAGATACTTTTGTACTAAAGAACGACATGGTCTCAATTTGGCAGATTAATTTTATGAAGAAGTCTGATGAACTCCGAAGATCTTACGAGAGTCAAAGAGCAACTCGAGAACGGGAAGAGCACGCGTGTCTGTACATGGGGCTTAAGCACCCGATGAGTTTTGCAGTTCTCAAATAAACATGAGCGAACAAGTCACAGAGCTGTAATAATAAACTAGTATGAGTAACGTCAAGAAAAAGTTGAAACATCTAGGATTCGGTCTAGTCTTTGCGACGACGAAGGCTGCAATCGACTACACTTGAGTAACGGGAGAAAGCCGACGGTCATGTCCTTTGCTAAGAACAACGCCATTGCTGCGAGAACCGACTACGGAGTCAAGAACAAGTGGTGGCCCTGGTTCTCGAGGGCGCTCTCAGAATGCTTGTGTGCGAGTACCGTGGGCACACCATTCTTGTCTATGATGTAGACGAAACTGTGTGCGCAAACTGCAGAGCCTTGCAAACTCCCGACTAAATATGATCCAAGGTTCAAGTGAGCCTGCGGATTCACTTGAGAGCAACCTCCGAATAAATCGACGTGTTTCTGCCTTAACACAGCAAGCTCCTGATCCTTGGCGCGTATCTCTCCCTGCAGTCCAATACTGTTGTACTCGAGCTGCTTGACGAGATCCTGCAACTCGTTGAGGTCGTCGTTGAGGAGCGCGAGCTAGGTGTCTTTTTTGATGATCCTTGACTACCTTTTCAACACAGTTACGAGTCAGCCACTTAATAAGCTGAACAGCTTTGGGCTTTTTAGATCTGACGACAATCTCCAAAGCAGCCTCCAAATCAACAAACACATCATACGGAGCTTTTGATCTTCCAAGGGCGTTGTCTAGGGCTACACCCTGTTGAATGATTTCACATCACAATTTTGTCGATATGACTCTTAATTAATCTCTGATGTTAGTAATCTCTAAATATCGCCCTAGATCAGCTCGTTTGAAACGAGGTTGGCTTTGCTCATCACTCAAGACTTCGATAATTCCTGCGGGTGTTCCTTGAGCGGAAGGCGATACTGCGTTGAATAATTAAAAAGACATTATTTCTTGTAATTGCGAGTCGCTACACGGTCGAGTGAATCTCCAGATTCACTCGGTTAAGCATTCCTGCGGCCTTACTCTAATTGTTTTTCTATCGTTTTCTTGAGCTCTCGATTCGTTTTGTAGTTAGTTCATCATCCAATTGAGAGCGATTGAATCTCCCTCTCTAACAGCATCTAACTCGTGTGCTGGAACGGAATTCATTAGATTTTGGAATTAAATTTCAAGGCTTTGGCAAGCAGTTTCCCATCTTTATTGCAATTTAGAGCTCAACCTTCTTTATGGTCTGATGGTTCACTCGAGACAGATGCTCTTTGCAGAAACGGCTTCGCCTTCCGCTCCAACGAAGGCAACGCGCTGTTCCGGTTTCTGCATCCGCTTTTCACTCATCTCTTGTAAAGGTCGTATTCAAAACGTCCTCGATCGTTCCCGTAAAAGCTATTCGCCTTGAGCTTAGCAGCATCTCCCACAATGCACTTCTTAAAATCGTTATCTGCCTGTCTACGAGCATCGCCTACCTCTTCTGGGAACCACGCAAACGACTTTCCTCGCTTGCACTGGAGGAACTGATGAAAAGTTGTCACTTTCAACCCGTGATTCAGATACCATTTGAGAAGAGGTTTAAAAAGCAAGATCTTTTTGGCTTCCATCTATCACACAGCTAACATGTACAAGGAATACGCTTCCAGTCCGTCTCTCACATATACTCATGCATAAGCTCGGGGATCTGATCGTCTCTTTAACGAAAAATAGCGGAGCCATTTCGCTGAATCTGTCATACAACTCTGAAGGTACTTCGATGTCAAATTGCGCGAATCCAAGCAACGAACCGTTCTGTACACCTCGCGTTAGTATCTGGAGGTTGTGCTTTGCTTCCGATGTAGGAACCTTGATGAGCTTCTTCGTTCCACACGGAAAATTCAGCATTGGGTACTGAAATAAAGCATGTTTGCGTCGAGCCCCAAGATGGTTTTCTAAATTTTTGGCTTCTCATACACGTGAGATCTTGAATTTGAATTTCGAAGTTTTTTTTTGTTTTTTTTTATTCTATATTTTTAGTTGGATAAAAACAATCTAGAAAGTACAAATTTAAATTAAAATTTAAACAACTGTCGTAAAAAAAAAGAAAAAAATTGTAAAACATTAAAATATAGTAAAGTAATAATAATAAAAAAAAATATATATGAGAAATAAACTATTTTTAATTTTTACAACTGCGTTCAGGTATAACATCATTTAGAGAGCTTTTACAAAGGAATCTAGGAATTTTATGCATGAGGGTAATTTATTCCTAGATGATACAGCTCTAAATTCAAAAGTATTTACACCAAAAGCACTGTTATATTTTTTATATGAAGGTAGAGCTGCTAGAGTGTGACCGGGACGAAGTTTATAACGTGTTTTTTAACGTTGTAAATATACCTTGCATGATACGCGGCCCAAGGCCATAAGTAGATTTAAAAACTTCTGTGAGTAAAATTTCAAATTTCTAACATGTATATCTACAGAGTTGCAATCAGCTAGTACAGTGTCATAGTTTGAGAAGGTTTTATTTTTTAGAGCACAGAGTGCTCTGTGATGGCATTTCTCAATCAGGTTGCCACCCCCCCTTACCACAAAACATCCAAACTAATGGGTAGTAGTTGAAGGGTGAAAGAATATAGGCATTCACCAAAAGTTTAGCTTGATCTTCAGACAAGAAATTTCTTACCCTTCTTAAGGCCCAAAGTTTTTGGTTTGATTTTTTGCATAGCTCAGTGACGTGAGGAATGAATGACAGTCTACTGTCAATTTTAATTCCCAGAAGTTTCACAACTTCAACGTTTTTGATGATTTTTCCCGCGATTGCAACCATCGAGTTATGCTTAAACCAATCAAGAAAGAACTATACTTACGCAAAAGATTTAAATTTACTTTGTTGATGCCAGATCCAAAAGAAGATAACGTATTGTCATCTGCAAAATTAGAAAGGTCTTTTATGATATAAAATAGATCATTTATAAAAATATTAAAGAGTAATGGCCCAAGGATAGAGCCTTGAGGAGGTATGGGAGCCAATGCGAACTCGGTGCTTTCTATTGCTGAGATAACTGTGCATTAATTTTACGGCGCTCTCACTGAGCCATTATGGGGTAGGCAATCAAAGGCTTTCGATAAGTCAATTAAGACAGCTTAATAAATTGCCTCAAATATCCCGCCTCACTCAGAATAACGTCAATTAGCATTACTCAAATACACCCTGTACACCCTCTTCCTCCTCTCTCTGGGTGTTCTCTCTGTTCTCCGTGTCCCAACCGTGGAGTGGTACCAGCTAAAAGCTCAACGGACGGGGTGGAAAGTCCCTTCAAATCCGGTGGCTGGGTGCTTGGGTGAAATGATAACGTTATTAGTGGGGTCATAAAAATATTTTTTATTTTTTTTCATCATATTTTTTCAGTGGGATTGATTTTGGTAATTCTCTGTTTTACAACTAGGGTGAGAGAGAATGAATATAGGTCTTGACAACCGTCGTGGAGACGCGGCCAGGATGTCAAGAAATGTGTTAGAGACTATTTTTTGACAAAGTTTTTAGCAAATTTACATGAATTTTGCACCCTGTGTCAAAGACTAGAATAGAATGAGAAATTTCTCATACTCATCGATATTCATATTTTTTCGAAAAAAAAGTGTTAACGAATAAAAAAACCCGACCCTATTATTAGCATCTTCTTAAAATTAAACATTTAATAAGGATCGTTGACGCACCACGAAGAGTCGAAACATTTCCTTGTGTAGAAAGAAGAAAAAGAAAGGTATCGGGCAAATCAAAGTATTCGCAAAGTTCCATGGAACCAAAGAATCGATAGAAAAAAACCATAGCAACGACAAGGATTGACAAACAATTTTAAACTGTAGAATATCCTTAGATAACAGTTGGGCTTAAAGAACGTAAAGATCGTTTGAAGCACAAAGGATCGAGACTATTTCCTGTGGTGAGGATGGAGAGAGAAGAGAAAATAAAGTATCGACCTATCGAAGTTCAAGATTCCCGATTGAAGATGCTGACGCAAGAACAAAGTCCAGAACAACCTCGACTCCAGGCCTTATCTGACTAGCAAACGCGCTATTGGTACTTTTGATGGACGCGTGGCTGGATATAAACTCTGGAACATATGAAAACGAAAGTGGTTTTGGTTGGGCTATGTTTACCAATAGGATGAGGTGTTGTCTTTTTGGCGCAGAAACTACCCCGATTTCCCAATTTTCCCCGTTTCTGCATTTTTCACCGAATCCTGTAATCTATTTTACGGTCACCAGGCCCACTCTACGGCGCGAATCATTCAGGCTTGGAGTCGAGGTTGAGTCCTGAAATCACTCATCATCTTCCTATCGGATAACAGAATACGTATGACGTATGGTAGTACTGAAGTCACAAAACGTGGTTAATGCTAGTACGCGCGGGCGGGCGGAAAATATTCTTATAAAGAATTAAAACGACACGAAAGGTTCCGAAAACCCGCCATTCAGAGCGAGCGTAGTGAGCTTTCAGTGTTGAATCAACGACTTGTCCTATAGTCGGCATAAGATCTTAATGAGGGTGAAAGAAACGCCGATGAGATGAATGTTCAAATCAAAGCGAAGGAATTCTAGAACAAACCATTGCTACGTTAAAGATATTCTTATAGACAATTAATGTTAACATAATCGCGTTTTTAAAGATCAATTTCGAGTTATCGTGTAAAACTGTAAAATCTTAATAATATAAAAAAATTCTCAGGCAGCTCTTTGAATTAGTTTACTAACCATTTTCACGTACCGATCCACGACGGCTCTCGAAAGTCGCCGGTAGCAGCACCAGTGGGTCCCAAAAGCTCAATGGGTTAGAAAGTCAAATCTTTCAAACCCGGGTGGAGGTTGGGTGAAATGTATTTTTTTCTAGTAGTGGGTTCATAAAAATATTTTTTTCTTTTTTTCTTTCATCAGATTTTCAGATTTTCATTTTCAGTAGTCCAAGACGAAATCTTTATCCCGAATAAACTCAAAATAATAAAACGCCGCGCGGTCGAGAGTTTCCGCGCGGGAGAATTAACAGCGGTAGAGTTCCTCACTCTACCGCCGCGCAAATTTTTCCTTCAGCAGCCTTATCTGGCATATTACTCAGTTACATATTTTTCCCGCGATTGGATTTCTTATACGGACGATAACATCGTCTAATTCACCACACTATCATTTTGTTTTAAATCTTAGAAATATTTTTGTTGAGGAATATTGTTGGATTAAAACATAAAATTATTTAAAAAATACTAATTTACTCTAATTTCAATTTTCATTTCCTTGACGATTTTGGGACCCTATCAGAGACTTCAGACCTTCAAAAAGGTACCCTGACACTCGAGATGACGTGATTTACCGCGGACGTGCGATCCTTTATAAGGGCAGATTTTCGAGATTGGAGGTGCATCGTAAGGGAAGAAAATGTGTTGCTCAATCTTAAACCGCACCGGATGGGTCGATAAAGACGCAACATGAATAAACGGTTTAGTGTTATATATTCTCGATATTGAAGATGACAAGAACAAAGTCCTGAATTCACTTCTCGTCTTCCTATCGGATTACCTTACGAGAGATGGGATGGAATGGTGTTCAAGAAGGCTGATGTGATGAATTGCTCAAATTAAAGAGAAGGAATTCTAAAATAACAAATCACTACTTTAAAACCATTCTTCTAGGCAAGGAATGTTAGATCGCGATATAGAGATCAAGACCGATAACTGTAAAATCTTGACAATACTAATGAAAGTTATATTATTGCTTCATGCATATTATTAAGTTTCATGGTTTATGTCAGGCAGCTCTTTGAATTAGTTTACGAACCATTTTCACGTGTTCTTTCTTCGCACTGCCAGCCACATACTCTCTATCAGAATCTACATCTTCACTGTATGAGATTGCATACACATCAACAAGCGAACTACAAGGGTGTCGCTTGGACAGCGCTCGTACGGTGATGTAAGTGGCATATTTTCGACATTTCTCCTTTATTGTTTTCCCCTGAGTTCCGATAAGATAACCGACGTATTCCTGGGGGATAAACAATCGGGAGTCGGCATGTTCAAGGATACTGTGTTCAAAATATTTCTCTACAAAGTCATTTCTGAAAGCATCGATACCTTGACGATTAGTAAAAACTCGTGTTTCAGCATCCACCCTGATGTTTTGCTGCAACTTGTCGTCAAATTCGTCTGTCCATGCAATCCATTTGACGAACACTTCTTTGATGCGTAACGTCTTGTATATGAGCAATCTTCGATTGTCGCACGTGTAAAATGAACCATGGGAATCTTCGTTATCACGTTTTGCGACTCGTATTTCTGGCAAATCATCAACATCTAGCTCGCCGTCAAAGATTTCCAGCATAGTGTCTAACAGTGGTGGCTTCATGGGGTCGGAGAACGTTTTCAACACAGAACGTTGAGTGAACTTGATCTTCTGAGGATTCATCAACTTATCGCTTTCGATTACGACGGTTTGATCACCCGAAGAGGGACCACTTGATTTTTTCGACTTGACTTTTGGCGCCGCCGATCCCAAAGGCCTTGCACACATTGCGTAATCATACGCGTTGTCGTCACCGTAATCAACAGATCCAGTGAATTGATATTGACCTGGTTTGCATCCATTGTCCACGTATATGAAAGGTATCTTTTGATCCCGGCTATGCCATGAATCATTCCAGCTAGGAAGCACTTTAGAGCAACAACTCCATCGAGCTAAAGGAGGTGTATGCTTGATAATATTGCTATGACTTGTCCTCAGCAATATCAGCTTCCCCGTATGATGTTTTTGTGTAGATAGATGGCTTGAGAACATGTTTCCTTTGCAATGATGCAAACTGGTAATCAATCGTTCTTCACCTGTAAAAATCACAAATAAATTCTTCATTTCCCCATTTTGCTTTTTCGTTTTCCCGATTTGTCACTGCGTCATTCTTCACCTAATTTAAACTAATAAAAGTTACCAAAGGTTATTTACGTAATATTTCGAGCACTGTAAACACTGCTCACAGATTTTCAGGAAGGTCATGTCATCACTCGGCTGCTTACTTCATCCTCAAAAAAGTATTTCCAGTGGCTTATTTTTTTTGTCCCTGGGGTAAGAGTAAACCTCCAATTTTCCTTTAAGGCGAAAAAATGGGCTTTTCGAGGGTGGTTTCTCCACTGAGGTGAACAATGAATGCGACGGATCCCAGTGGTAGAAAAACAAATTAAAACAAGCATGAAAAATACATTTAACGACACACAACATTATTCCAACATTCTTTCAACATCTAAACAACATTCTGACGTTTGAAACAACATTGTTTTGGACGTTAAAACAACGTTCCGTGGCTGACGACAATGACCTTGTTTTTGCAATTGTCCCATCTGTCCACAGCATTGAATGAAAATCCAGCGTTCATTTGAAGTACATTTTTTTCTTGTTACCCAACAAATTCTGATGGGTGGTGCGCAATGTTCTTCCTCGTCATAAGCGAAATCTACTTTCAATATTGGTACATCCGTGGCTGTATGATACATCGTTCGGCCTGTTGGACGTATGTCTGTAACTGAAAAGTATAAAGTTATAGAGTAAAGAAACAATTTTTTTGTTGTTTTTCGTACCCAAGAGTTTTCATGGCCTATCTGCCAATCTTCAATGAGTTTTTTCTTCTCTCTGCTTTATTCACTGGGGTTCGGGAGTAACCTTCAATTTTCCCCACATGATAAAAAAAATAACAAGATTCGCAAAAATGCGACTAAATATTCCCCTAAAATTTGCGCTATAACGAGCCATATAGCTAATGACATAT